>PVKV010027479.1:0-26515 GCA_004027835.1 Alouatta palliata | reverse complement strand
GTGTGTGTGTGTGTGTGTGTGTGTGTGTGTGTGTAGGGAAGGGCTGGGATGATATGAGGTGGAGGCGTGGCTCTGTCAGTAGGTACTCCACACAAGCTGAACTGAGCGGCTGAACGCTGAGCTCCCCCTGGACTCCTGGCCTGTGTTACACACGGCGTACACAGTGGTCCACAGCATGGATGCTGCCTGGTGGGATGAGGGCAGTGAGTGAGCAGTGGTTAAGTGAGCTTTTAATAAGGAATCAACCTGAGCGGGCCTGTGGCACCAGACCTGGGCCCTCATGAACAGCAGGAATGAGGGAGTCATCTCTGAAGGGCCCTCACTGCATAAACCCACTTGGAAACCACAGAGGAGATGTTATGAGCTGGTAAAATGCAGCAGTAATCCTACATGCTTTCCACATAGGCAGACTTTCCCAAGTTCTAAGCAATAGCAAGTGTTTGGAAGCCCAGGAACCAGGAACAGAGAAGCCTGAAGGTCTCCACCATTAGGTGGGAAGAGTGATTCAGACGAATCACAAACTACTACACTTTGTACCTACCACTGGAAATTGTCTTGAGGTTCCAGTTAAAAAATTAGTGGAAAACAAACACCAAAACGGAGTTATTCAAACCCCAATGCTCAAGGGCGTCTAATCACACTGGAGTCTGCATCTGATGAATGTACAGAATGACAATGCAGAGGAAGCCAGAGACTTAGAACATGAGAAATAGAAAAACGACCTATTTAAGCCTCTCTGAAACTCCAAAATATCAACTGTACAAGGAAAAAGAAGATTTTATGTAGGTGATTTTCAGACATTTAATAGCTGTGTGTAGATTTTGCATAAAGGATCACTTTGACCCCCAGTGCTCACATTTTCAGTAACATGCTCTCACATTTTCCAGTAGCTGCTAATGAAAGTCAAGCTGCCTTTATGAATGTAAATTATTAACATTGGCTTATTGATACATAGTAGCTAATTTCCAAGATACTGTATGTATGTATGTAAACACCATAAAGTTGCATTAAATATTCATATAACCATTGTGATAATTAATCCATAGAGCAATTATAATTGAAATTGTCTTACAAATAACCAAATAAAATAGAACTTTACATGATAGATATCACACCAACTTTTATAGCTAACAAAAATAAGATTGCTCTCACCTCCATTAGCCCAAGCAGCAGGGAGTGAAAGGAGCCATCTCTGTTCTATTAACTGGCACCCAGAATGTGAGGGGTGCCTGTCTAGGAGATGGTTTCACAAGACGATGAAGGGAGATCAGAGTGTGTCTGAGGTACCCGTCTGCAGGCAGGTGCTGCACATTTAGTTTCTGAGGCTTTTGCTTTCGTCTCTCTGTTTGGGTTGTTAGAATCCAAGTAAGAACGCCGGGCCCACAATTGAACCCCGGGGCGGGCAGCAGAGTCAGAACTCCGCTGCAACGTCGTCAAGGCCTGTCAAGGAGCAAGGGGTGTTGAGTCCAGCTCACCTCTCGTGTGGCTGACAGCCTGGGCCAAGGCTGCACACATGGGTCTGGGGGCTGAAGGGACTTTGGTGGCCTCAATCTTGATGTGGCAGAGCAGCCGCTGGGAAATAAGATCAGAAAGAAAGAGGCAGCAGGCAGAGGATGAAGTGGGCATCCAGATGGGGCTCCCAGGGTAGCCACTGAGGCCAGACCTGGCCAGGATACAGGCTCCTGACTCCCTGAGCCCAGGAGAGGGCAGCCGAAGACCCGGGTTTGGAGGCTGGGGTCTCTCCTCTTCCTTGCCCTCATTACCCCAACTCACCAACTCTGATGGAAAACTGGTTGCAAAGAGTGTAAGACGCTTGCTCGGCCTGTTATAGAGCTGGGGGATCCAGGATTCAATGCAGTGCTGATCCCAATCCCTGCTCCCTCGGGCCACCCTGGGCCTGCTTAGGAGGACGCTATGGATGATCATCACAGCACACAGGTGTCCCTTAGAAGGTGGGTTTTTGAGGGTGAGTTATGTACAATCCTGGCCAAGACACAGCATCTGAGATGCATGGGCCAATTCATCTCAGGATCACACTGAGAATACGCTCTGTGAGGCCAGGGAGACTCCGGGATCCTGCAGGAGCAGAAACCAATTGTCAAGCTGCTTCCTGCAGAACCGGCCAGGCCGCTGGGACCTCCCTCCCACCTCATTCTCGCATCCAAGTCTGCAGCCCGTGCGTCTGATGGTAAAGTCTGGGTTATCTCGGGGATCTTGGCAGCAAGGGGTCTTGGAAGGGCAGAGTCGAGTCCCCTGGCAGACTCCGCAGAAGCCAGAGGCGGCTAATGTTGACGAAGCCAGTCGTCCACGAGGCAGCCAATTGTCCACGTCCACCACAGTGGCCAGGCATGCACCCCAGATACAGCAGGGGGGCATCTCACATGGGCCTGGCCTTGTGCTGGGCAGCTTCCAGCCTCTCCAGCCTCATTCCACCCAGGCTCTGCCCTCATGCCCCGTTTCTGAACTTGGGCACCCTCATTTTACTCCTCCCTACCCACGAGGACTCTCCATTCTTCCTCATTGCCAGCAGAAGGGGCCTCTTCAGTGTGCTCCTGTATCTCTCCTTTGCCTGGAAGGGCCTCCTAACTGTCCGTCTGACCCCCGGAGATCCTCCAACACACAGCTCGGACACTTCTCTTCTGATCAGCCTTTTCCAACGTGATTTCTCTAGGAAAGAAGCACCAATTACTTTTTGGTTCCTAAGCATCATGGTTTATTACACAATCGGGTCATACATTAAAATACTACTAATAAATATGTATATTACCCCTCTGCTGATAGGACAGGAGATTTTTTAGAAATTCTATACTGTGTATGTGAGTTGAATCAATTTGGTAGCACCAATGATTGAATTCAGCCCTGCCTACTCTAAGTTGGAATTAATATTTCAATTCCTTCTTCCTTTCTTTTTATTGTATATAAGGTATACAACATGATGCTTTGATATACATATATATAGTAAACTGATTACTGCAGGTAAACAAGTTAATATTTCCATCACTTTTCATAGCTACTTCTTTTTATGGTAAGCGCAATGAAATCCACTTCCTTAGCAAATCTTTCCCATATATGACGCATTGTTAACCCAGTTCTCCTGCCACACCCTGGGGCTCACTGCAGCCTTCCACCTTCAGCCACACTCTGGTCTCCAGAGCCTCTGGTTGTCTGGCTCTGGTAGCATTTGGTGCCACCCATTTCTTCATTAATTCCTGGAAATTATCGGCTATGTGTTGAGTACCTCCACTGCTAGACTTTGGTAGATGCACAAACCCTTTCTTTTTGTTCTTTCCCTAAATAATATTCAGGCAAGAGGAAAAACAAACCACTGTAAGGGAATATAATTTATTTTATGAAGGGAGTTCAAACAAAGTTCGCATTATGCACCGAGAGCAGAGCAGAAAGGCCTACCTGGGTGTCATGGGAAGGGTTCACGAGAGCAGCTTCCCCGAAACGGAGGATCTTTACATCTGTGTGATTAACACAGAGGCAGGGACAGTGGCTGCCGCATGGAGCGCTTACGGGGCTCCAGCCCAGCGTGAAGCTCCCGGGCATGCACAGTGTCCCACCCAGGAACCTTCGGCAGCCCTCCCAGTGAGGGAAGCGAGGCTCTGTGAGAGGCATTACCACTCAGCAGCTACTCAGTGACCCAGAGCTGGGCTTTTATAAACTCAGAGGAGGGCACAGAGGGGAACGCATGCACTGTGGAGTCTGAGTCTGTGCCTTTGACGCCTGTCCTGCTGCGTTGGCTGTGACATCACTGCATGCAAATGGCCTCACCTCCACTCATCAGGAGCCTCGGCCTTGAAATGGGAGTCACCATGGATGGGAGGTGAAGAGGGGACTTTTGCAGGGGGTGCAGGTACGGTGACAGGTGGCAAACAGGAGCCTCTGCTGTGGGTGGAATGACAGCCCCCAGCCTGTCCCAGCACGCAGGGCTCTGTGCACTCCACTCAGAGAACTACCTGAGCTTGGTGAGAGGGGCTGGGCACCCCCGCCGTGCCCCTTCCTGCATTTAGGACGAGTCCCCGTGCTGAGGGCCAGCCGGACCCGGTGAGCCACAGGCCTGTCCTCAGACATTCCACAGTCAAAGGTGAGACATGCCCAGTGTCTCCCAGAGGCGCTGGCACCAGCGATGACTACAGCAGCTCGGGAAAGGCCGTGTCAGCCGAGCCGTGTGTCAGGGCAGCAGGGCGGGTCCCACATGGGTGCTGCAGGTGGGTGGCAGGCATGGCGGAGTGGGGGGCAGTAGCTGAGTACAGGTGAACCCGGGGGGCTCCTGGGCAACTCCACGGTTCCTCCCGGGTGAAACGTGCCACCTTCGTGGTGCTCCTCGGGTTTTCACAAGAGGCCTACAAACCCGTAAACCACAGCGATTCCAATGAAATGCGCTGGTACGTGTGACGGCCATGCAGACGTTTCAAAACCACACCCGTAGCTGTGTGTGGGAACACCGGGTCATCTGCGCCCTCACTGCGGGCTTTTCCAGAAACAGCTCATTTCCAGGCCCTGTCACCACCCAGCCTGACTTCGTCCTGTGTGTTTAGCCCCGGCCGGGCTCATCGGGCTGCCGAGACGCTGCAGGGAGGAGCTGCGGGCCAGGCGGGAAGGCGGCGGCCGGATGTGGGTCAGTTAGGACTGCGGGGGCCGGATGTGGGTCAATTAGGACTGCGGCTACCGGATGGACGCGGGCCAGGCGGGAAGGCGGCGGCCGGATGTGGGTCAGTTAGGACTGCGGCTGCCGGATGGACGCGGGCCAGGCGGGAAGGCGGCAGCCGGATGCGGGTCAGTTAGGACTGCAGCGGCCGGATGTGGGTCAGTTAGGACTGTGGCTACCGGATGGACGCGGGCCAGGCGGGAAGGCGGCAGCCGGATGTGGGTCAGTTAGGACTGCGGCTGCCGGATGGACGCGAGACAGGGGGAAAGGTGGCGGCCGGATGTGGGTCAGTTAGGACAGCGGCAGCCAGATGGACGTGGGCCACGCGGGAAGGCGGCGGCCGGATGTGGGTCAGTTAGGACTGCGGCTGCCGGATGGACGCGGGACAGGCGGGAAGGCGGCGGCCGGATGCGGGTCAGTTAGGACTGTGGCGGCCGGATGCGGGTCGCGCGGGAAGGCGGCTGCTGACGTCACTGTGAGCCCCGAGACCCGGAAGAGGCTCCTGACCCCACGGCCTCGCGCCCACAGGCTGCCGCGTTTTGGCAGAGACAGCCCCAAGGGAGGGGCTGCGGCCAGGTGGATTCCTCATGGTCAAGGTTAGTTGTTACGCGTTGCTAGCAACCTGAACCACTTGACAAAAAATACTTGGTACTTGAGGAGAAAAATAAAGACGGCCATTTTAGAATGCAATTGGAAAAAAATTCATGTCCGCTTACAGTTTGTCAGCTGTTTAGCTGGTTATGAAGTGCTATCCCTAGATGCTGGTTTAGAGTCATATTCATAACCATTTCTTGATTAAATGTTTTTCTTTAATGCCCTTCGAGAATGTTAGTGAATGGCAGGTCAGTTTCTGAAAAACCACGAGAGACTCCCGTGTGAGGAGGGAAGTCAGCGTCTGTCTCTCTGTGTGGCTGGAATGCTGGCGGGGCGGGAATGAAATCCCCTATCTCATTTCACTTCCTGAAATAGAGCTGTGGTCTGGAACAGAAATTACTTAACGGGAAGCCTCAAACACATTTAATTGATGTCGGGGAGGTAATAATAGGCTTCTCCGTCACTGGCCGCAGGCTGTGACTTCGGGGTTCAACATGCCTCGGTCCAAAGGAGCGCGGCCCAACGCCCAGGATGGGGCCTGGGGCGGGTGGGAGGAAGGGCTTTCCCGAGTGGAGGAGCCGGGCGTCGTGGAAGGTGTGGGACGTTCATGTCTGGGTAATTCCAAGGTGTCTGCTGAGTCTCTGTGTCCCTGAAGTATTTAATTACCTGTTTCTTAAAAACCACATGTTTTCAAAGACACCTATGAAAAGCTTTAAAGTAATTGGCAGTGCTCAGGGTCTGAACCTTTTGGAAAAGCTACAGGGAGCAGGCAGAGGCCCCCCCAAGGCTCACGCAGCTGGCTTGTGTGTGGAGGGTCAGAGCCGCTGAATCGAGGCTGGAGACCACAGCTGCCCAGAGCTCCTTCCATCCTGGCCCTCCTGGCGGGGACTGCCTATCTCCCACACCAAAGCCAAGGGGCGTTTGCTGCGCCGCCGTCTCAGCCTGGCACTCCAGAGGTGCGTGCGCCCTCGCACCTCCTCCTTCTGCCACCCCTGCTGCCGTGCTGTCCTGGGGATGGAGGCTGGGCTCTGGGCTCGGAGCATTGCCCTCCATCCTCCCCGTCACGGGCCATGTCATCAGGGCTCTTCTCTGCTGAGCTGTGCCCTGCATTTTGGCCACCGGTCTCTGCCTAGGGCCCTGGGCTGGCAGCTGGGCTGGACGTCCCCTCGGCTGTCCTTGGAGGCTTAGTCCTGTCCTCGCCTTTGAGGCCGTGTTCCCTGGGGGTATCTCCAGTCCCTGGGGGGCTGTGATGACAGGTGCCCTGTGCTGTTAGGGCTCGGCACTCACCGCCACTGGACCAGCCTCTGTGTTTCTGTCTCCCGCGTCTCCTCCAGTGGCATCTGTTGGCCCTTGAGCATCAGATGGACTTTGTCTCTCCAGGCTGCAGCAGCGATAACCCCACCCCTTGGTGGCTGGTGGCAGCAGCAGCAGCAGTTATTTCGGGCTCTCATTGTGGAGCCCTGTCATCCGAACGAGCTTGTGAGAAATGCGACAAACCCAGGAAGGGCCTTTGTACGGCCATGGAGTGCGCCTCCTCCTCAAGGCCAAAGTTCAGGCCGATGTCAACGGGACAAAGGGAAGAGCTGTGTAGTCCTCTCACCCCGGTCCAGTGCCTGGAGGTGCCATCTTCCTGCTGCAGGATGGGAAGACCCCACTGTCTCACAACCACTTTAAAAATTAATACTTTATTCAGTGTATTTGCCTTTGTGCTAAAATTGAGTTTACTATAAATACATAGCAAACAAGTCAGATAAAAGATTAATTTTAGCTTTTGGTAAATACTTTCAGCATTAATGTCATCCCTTTTCTCGTCTGGTTGAGAAAACGCTAAAGAGGAAACCACATCACACCTGGCAAGCTGCTGGGTTTTCTGTTCCACACTTTCCACCATTCGGTTCTAAATAAGTCCATTTCCAGAAGGAATGAGCCAGTAATCCTAACAGAGGGGACCAGAAATTACACTTTTGTGAATAAAATGTCTGTATTAAGAATGATAGAACACTTCGGCTGAATGTTAACTATTCGGTGGCAGCTGTTACTTCGCTGTGTTGTTCCTGTTTCGAACAGTAACTGTGGATATCACGACATGGAGCCTGTGGTGAGGTACATTTTAGAAAAGAAATTCCCAGCCCTCATCTAAAAGCCAGAATTATGCAGGGCGAATCATGTCCCCAAATCTGTCAGCTGAAGCCCTAATCCCTAGTGTCTCAGAATGGGGCCAGAGTTACAGACAGGGCCAAGAAAGTGGGGATTAAGGTAAAAGGAGCTTATGGGGGTGGCCCCAATCCCACGGGACCTGTATCCCTACGAGAAGAGGAGATCAGGACACAGACGCACACAGAGAGAGGACGCTGTGAGGACCTGGGGGAAGGAGGGAGCCTCAGAATGTGAGAACCTGGGTGATGTTGGCATCTGCAAGCCGGGGAGGGAGGGAGGCCTCAGGAGGAAGCATCCGCCTGCACCTGGATCTGGTACTTCCAGCCTTGGGATGTGAGAGGATGAATTTCTGGGGTGCTTTGTCATGGCAGCCTCCACATACACACACACACACACACACACACACACACACAGCTGCAAATCACAAGCTGCAAATCTTAGCAAAATTTTGCTTTAAGAAAGGACAACCACCCCTTAAACTCCTCGACAGCAGGGAGCACAGTTTTTTTTGTTTGTTTGTTTGTTTGTTTTTTGTCTCCACCCTCTTTACTGTATCCTCCCACTCAAATCATTAAACACTGGATTTCTGGAAGGTGCTACAGCAATTATAAAATGTATATATTTGACTTAGGAAAAAAAGCAACAGCTTTATTGCTGCAAAGCTTGCACTATTAATTTAAATTGCTTAAATGTGCTTCTCATGCATTAGTTATAAGGCTAGACTAAATTACAATCTTTAATTTTTGCTGATGTTTTTATTGCTTGGTGATATATGGAAAATTACATATCTTCAAGAGTTTTAATTCATCTTTTTTCTTTCTCAGCCTCTGGAGGCAGGAAGCAAAAAAGCAATAAAATGAGATTCTGCCAGTACGTTGTAATGATAAACCCAAAGCTTACCGCTAGCTCATTTACAGTTTTATAGCAAACTTACAAAACAAGATTAAAAATATTACATCATTTGGTAATAGACTATATATTCATTGATGTTTTGAAGTGTTATATATATCATAAAACACTTGCAAGAATAAACTTTTTAAATAAAGTTTAGAATAGTTTTAGATTTACGGAAAAGTTGTACAGATTGGAAAACGTGTTCCCACGTCCCACACCCAGATTCTCCTGTTAGCACCTGACATTAGTGTACTGCTTACATGACACACTGGTGACCTTATGTGCAGTCAACTCGGACAGGTGTGGGGTCACTAGGGACCCGGACCCCTGGGAGTGGCCTCTGAAGAGGGGCAGACTTGTGGGTCTGAGTCCTTAGCCCAGGGGTCTGGGCTAACCCCGGGTAGAAAGCGTCAGATTTGGATGAAGTTGTAGGACGCCCAGTTGGTGTTTAGGGAGATGGAGGGTGGTTGGTGTGGAAACCGTCCCAGCCCCTCACCTGGTGTTCCACGTCAGGTTTTGAGAGGAGCCTGACAGTCAGGGAAAACTGTTTTCCTCCTTCTGTGACCAAACGACCAATGTCAGCTGCTCTATCACATGAAATAGTTAACTATGTTTCCATTCATTAATCTAATGAAGAAAGTATATTTTATGAGATTACAAAAGAAAACCCAAGTGTACCTTCCACACAGGAAATCCTCAGGAAATGAGACCCAAGAAATGAATACAGAAGGCAGAGCCACATGATATAAGACAGACAAATGAAAGCAAGTTTGTGCCTTAACATCAGGAGTCCAGCCACCCCCTCCCAAAAAAAAGAAATAATGATAGAAAATTGTCAGGGATTGATTACAAAATAAATAACAATAAATATTCATAAACAGGGAACACGGTGTAGCAGGGTATGAAGACAGCTCCTTTGTTTCTTGTCTGACCTTTACTATTTCCTTCCTTCTGCCAAATGGGGGCTTAGTGTGTTCTGGCTTCCCTGGTTTGTGAGGTGTGACATTAGGCTGTTTATTTGGTGTCTTTCTTCTTTTTTGATGTAGGTGTTTATTGCTAAACTTCCTTCTTAGAACTTCTTTGCTGTGCCTCATCGATTTTAATATGTTGTGTTTCCATTTTCCTTTGTCTCAAGATGCATTGAACTGTGTCTTAAAACGTTTTCTTGGACCCACTGTTTGTTCAGGAGTAAGGGGTTTAATTTCCCTGCCTTTGTGAATCTTGTGAAATCACTCCCGCTGTTGATTCTAGCTTCACACCCCTATGGCTGGAAATGGTTTTGATGTAATTTCAGTCTCTTAAATCAGGCAGGACTTGTTTTGTGCCTCCATGTACAGTCCATCCTGGAGAATGCTCCTAGGCCTGGAGAAGAGCGTGTCTTGGGCTGCCGCTGGGTGGGATGGTCTCCGTGTGCCCATGAGTTCATGTGTCCAACTCGTAGTTTAAGACGAATTGTTCTTCATGGATTTTCTGCCTGGAAGTTCTGCCCCTGCTGAGGGTGGGACCTGAGGCCCCTTAATATTATTACTATTACTGTCTTGTGTCTGGCACTCCCTTCGGTTTACTAACATTTGCTTATATCTGTAGGTGCTCTGACGCAGGGCAAAGGTGTGTACAGTTGTTGTGTGCTCTTGACGAAGTCACCCCTTCACCCTCACGTCATGACTCCCTTGATCTCTTTTGACACTTTTGACTTAACGCCCATTTAATCTGACAGAAGTGTGGCCACCGTTGCTCCCATTTGCTTTCCATTCCGGGGAATGTATTTTTTCATCCTTTCTCTTCCAGCCTATGTGTTTTGACCAGCGTAGTGATGGAGTGGGAGAGAGGGAAAGACAGAGAGAGAGACAGACAGAGAGAGAGAGAGAGAGAGAAACAGAGACCTATCCTTTTATCAGGAACCCACTCCTTCACGGAAGCACTGATCCCTTCCTAAGGGCAGAGCTCTCATGGCCCCTCACATCTTTCAGTTCCCACCTCCCAAGGCCGTTTCTCTGGGGATGAAGTTTCCAACACGCAAACGCACATTCAAGCCGCGACATAAGGTAAACCAGCATTTCAGCATCCTGAAAGCCAGCATTTCAGCCTCCTGCGAACCAGCATTTCAGCCTCCTGTGAACCAGCATTTCACCCTCCTGTGAACCAGCATTTCAGCCTCCTGTGAACCAGCATTTCACCCTCCTGTGAACCAGCATTTCAGCCTCCTGTGAACCAGCATTTCAGCATTTCCCTGATGATGTTTCTTTTACCAGGAGATAAGAACTCTATGATTACGTGATTTGGGAAAGAGCAAGTAAGACCTTGATTTTCTCCTGGATATTCATCATGTATTTTAGGATTTTAAAGAATCCATGTAATCCCACAGTTTAACAAACACACATACACATTTTCAGCAACACTGAGTTTTACAGAGTATCTCCGAGATGAACGTGATTTTGCATGCTATGAAGCTCATGGCAACCACTTTACCGAGGGAAACGCTTCTGTAGCCTGCGAGAGCCCTTGGGTCTGGCCGTGGTGTGAGCACAGGGTTTGCTCTGGGAGACCCATCCAGCAGCAGTTTGTGTGGGGTGGATTAGAAGAGCAAGAATCAGGGGTGGACGACCAGCTGGCCAGGCATGGCTCCAGCTCACAGGAGCGATGGCCAGAAGCTGAGGTGGGTGGGCCACCCCCCAAGGAGAAGTGGGCAGACCAAGGAGGGAACTCAAATGCCGACAGGAGAGAGAGGAAGAGGAGAGGATGGAGGGAGGGAGGTCCTATAGAACTGGTCTGTTCCTTACTCTTTTCAAAAATGATGCTGGGATTCCAGCTTAACTGCAGATTTCCCTTTCGGTACGAGGCATCCGTGTCCCATGGTGTTGGAGAGCTTCAAGACTATTTGAAAACCTTCTGCACAAACTCTTGGTTGAGCAGCTACCAGGTATTTATCCAGAGATGTGAACGAAGCTTATCCTGGCTTGGTTTCCTCTCTGTGAAACAAAACCACACTTCCCTGAGAGGCCTGAATAAAATCCTGTGCTCAGTTATGATACCAGCTTCATAAGAGTGGGCTTTCAGGCAGCACCAGTTCTGTCTGAGAAGAGCCTCTGGTGTTCTTTGTAAGATAAATGAAATTCCAAGTCCTTTGACAGACTGAATAGACCCCCTCTTTGCCAAGGGCATACCCCCAAAATTCAAAAAACCAGTTCAGGCCATGATGGCAGGAAGCAGGGTTGGACAGGCCTCATTCTACCCTCCTCCCTTTGGAGTTCAGGACCAGCTGACCAGCGCTAGCACTAAACAGACATTATAACCCTAACCACACAGACTCCTTGTAGTAATTAAATACCCCCCTCCAACCTGGCCCTGGCATGGCATCATGTGAAAAATAGCAGGTCCTGAGGAAATCAGAACATGTTAACCCCAAAAATATTTCCCTTAAATATTCTGAAGTGGCCCTGCAAAGGCTTCTTTTGCTGGGAAAATCTACATTCTGTAGAGAATCCCTTACAAGGACCTTTCCTGATCCAGGGGAGATTTAACTAAGGCCTGACATCTTTTAAGGTCCTGTAGGAGGCATTTATCACTGATTCCCTCTGAAGCTGCTGCCTGAAGCTTCTCCATACCATGATACTTGGCTTCCACAACCCCCTTCTCTTTCTGCTGGAACATTTCTTTCTGCTGACTTCAATCTTTAGGCAAAGCTGAACCCTTTCAACCAATTGCCACTAAGAAAATCTTTGAATCCACCTGTGACCTGTGAGCCCTCGCATTGGGATGCCCACCTTTCTGGGTTGAACCCACGTAAACTTGTAACTTCCGCCTCCCTAAAATGTGTATGACCAAGCTGTAGCCTGACCACCCTGAGCACATGCTCTGAGGACATCTTGTGGGAAATGTCCCAGGGTCTGTGTTTCTGTGCACCTGTGGACACTCACAGGAAATGTCCCACAGCCTGTGCTTCTGTGCACCTGCGGACACTCGTGGGAATTGCCCCATGGCCTGTGTTTCTGTGCACCTGTGGACACTGGCAGGGAATGCCCTATGGCCCATGCTTCTGTGCACCTGCAGACACTCGTGGGAAATGCCCCACGGTCCGTGCTTCTGTGCACCTGCTGGCACTCGTCAAACACCAGGCTGTCATCCTGTGATTTTAGTGCTGCAGATAAACTGAAGAAGCTCTCAGTGGCACTCCTTAAGGAGAGTCACTGGGTTTTTTAATACAGAAGAATTGAAGAATGCCAAAAATTCTATAAAAATCCATTCATCACTCAGTTCAGATAGTATCAATGCTGCAATAAGAAGACAATTGCTTACGCATCTGTAGCAAAGGCATCGGCTGTTGTTTTCACGGTGTCGTGGTCTTTGGGCCGGGAGCCCCACCTCCCACAGCATCTGTGCTTTGCTTCAACCTTGAATAAACGTTATCTGCACCTTTACAAAGACATCCGTCAAAATTTGTATTTGTATTTCTGCCAAAAGCAATACAACTTTTCTCATGAACTCCTAACTCATCAGTAGAGAATCTCTGAGAAAATTGCGATTGTTTTTGAAGTCTCATCTGGACAAAATGTTACTCTCAGTCCTCTTATAAGCAAGCCTTCTTCATGAGACACATATACCTACGAAGGGAAAATCCTGTGTGCATTGTGGTTTTGGAGTGAGGACACTCCTGGCAGGAACCTGTGTGTGCCGTGACTCGAGCTGAAAGGCTGGTCGTGACATAGTGTGGATGCCATCTTAACTCCTGCTGCAATTAAAAGCCCTTTATCTGAATTCCTCTTTATAAGAAGTAGTTATTTTATCACTCTTCCTCACACTAGTTGAAGAAATAATACTTCTGTTACACTTAGCAGCTATTATGTGCTGGTTTACATGGACTTTCACGACTTCTTTGCTATTAAATGAACAATTGTGTACTGAACAAAATTGACAAAATATAGAATTTCAGAAGAGATTTGCAATCTGTAAAATAGTATGAAATGGCTGTTCTGAAGTGCAGATCAGATCTAAGATGAAGAACTCAATGGTTGGGCTTAACAACTTGCTGAACACAGAAAGGGGCAGGATTAATAAGCTGGAGACAGGTCAATAGAAGATATCCAAGCTGAAGCCTAGAGAGGAACTTGCAGAGAAATGCGCACATTCCAAGAAAAACACAAATTTCCAAAGCTGACAAAATAATACCGCAAAAATACATAAATAGCTTGATTCATACTAGAACCTGACATGGATACACAAGCGTGAAAATACAGATCAGTCACTTCTATGAGCATGCCTGAAAACTTCCTAAACACTAGCTAATCAAATCCACCGGGACAGAAGATACATGGAGATGGCACGCTTATTCCATAAATACAAAATGTCAGGGATTCAAAGAGCCTTTGACCTTTGAGGAGCCAATCATGGCAAATCCCCGTATTATTAATGACGTGGTCATGTAATCTTCTCCATAGATACAAAATAGCCTTTGATTAGTCATAAAACTCCAGTGCAGTTGTAAAAAATTCCAGAAAGGTTGTGGAAGTTTCTTAATCTGAAAAAGAGGCTCTACAGTAACCCCCACAGCACACATCCTAGTTCTGGGGACACCGCCCATTCTCCCAGTGGCTTCCTTCGCAGCAGCCCTTCCCTGGGGACTATGGATGAACAGGGTGTAAGGACAAGCACGGCCCGGTGGTGTCTCCTGCCTTGTGGACCAATTTGCAAAGGAATTTAAGATGTGGACAGGGAAAACATTATTTTCACCAGTGTTTAATGCAAAACAAATTTTATTATAGAAATGCTTCATAAAATATATAAATATTCAAATATTTTCATGCACATATCATAGACATCTGATAAAGACAAACTTAGAAACCTGTTTTTTAAAAATAAACGTCCTGAAGGTCTTTGAAATATTCATACCTTTAAATTCAGTAATTCTACTTCTAAAAGTTACCATAAAATCCATACAAGTACAAATATTAATACACGAAGATCTTTAAATCATGTTATCATTTGAAAACTAAAATCCTGGGAAAAATACATTAAATATAAATGATGGCATGATGAAACGGTGATCTGTGGCTGTCAAAAAAACAAATCCTGACTTAGGTAAGGGGAGACTTTGTTTGAGAAGACACTGCAGCAAGATGGGGAAGCCACCGCAATGGAAAAAGCTTCCACCCCGGGACCTGGCACCTCTCCAAGGCTGGGCAGCGAAGACTGTTCTTGCATGGGGAGGGGTGAACAGGGCTGGGAGCACGGAGGGGGTGGGGTGAAAGCCACCTGGTGTTTCTTGAGTGGCCCTCTTCTGCTGATGGCTCAAGCTCAGTCCTCACTCTGTCTCTCTGCCTTTCTCTCCCTTTCCATTCCTGCCACAGTGTGGGTGCTGGTAAGGCAGGCATGATCATTTAATCAGAAAGACTGGACATGCTGCACAGCTGGAAGTTCTGGCCAGGGCAATCAGGCAGAAAGAAATGAAGGGCATGCAAATACGAAGAGAGGAATTCGAATTGTCTCTGTTTGGCCAGAACTTCCAATACCATGTTGAACAGGAGTGGTGAGAGAGGGCATCCTTGTCTTGTGCTGGTTTTCAAAGGGAATGCTTCCAGCTTTTTCCCATTCAATATAATATCGGCTCTGGGTTTTTCATAAATAAGTATTATTATTTTGAGATATATTCTATCAATCAATACCTAGTTTATTGAGAGTTTTTAACGTGAAGGGATGTTGAATTTTATCAAAAGCCTTTTCTGCATCTATTGAGATAATCATGTGTGAGTGGTTTTTTTTTTTTTGGTTCTATTTATGTGATGGATTACATTTATTGATTTGTGTATGTTGAACCAGTCTTGCATCCCAAGGATGAAGCCAACTCGATCATGCTGGGTAAGCTTTTTGATGTGCTGCTGGATTCGGTTTGCCAGTGTTTTACTGAGGATTTTCACATTGATGTTCATCAGGGGGATTGGCCTGAAGTTTTCTTTTTTTGTTGTCTCTTCCCAGTTTTGGTATCAGGATGATGCTGACCTCATAAAATGAGTTAGGGAGGAGCCCCTCCTTTTCAATTGTTTGGAATAGTTTCAGAAGGAAGGTACCAGCTGCTCTTTGTGCCTCTGGTAGAATTCGGTTGTAAATCCATCTGATCCTGGGATTATTTTGGTTGGTAGGCTATTAATTACTGCCTCAATTTCAGAACTTCTTATTGGTCTATTCAGGGATTTGACTTCTTCCTGATTTAGTCTCAGGAGGGTGTATGTGTCCAAGAATGTATCCATTTCTTCTAGATTTTCTAGTTTATTTGCATAGAGATGTTTACAGTATTATCTGATGGTAGTTTGTATTTCTGCGGGGTCAGTGGGGTCAGTGGTGATATCTCCTTTACCAATTTTTATTGTGTACAGACTATCTTTTATTAACCTATGAAGGAAAGAGGTAGTACCTTAGCTGAAAAAAAAAAAAAAAGAAAAAAAAAACTATCCTCAATAGAAAATAACTTTTTAAATAAGGATGATGTATTATGGGAACTGTGTAAGAATGACCTTGGTCTAATGGGCTGTTTTGGCTGTAATATATATATATTCACCACATATGAATTTGAAATACAGTATCTTTCATAGGCAAGCTATTGTAGCAAAGACATATAAGAAACACATAAAAATTTTGTGGAAGGTGATAGCATTATAGAGGTAATATGTTTTATATTTCTTAAAAGACTTCTAAAGGATGATAACCTCCTGTAGTCCTTTACAATAATAAAGCATCTACCATGAGAATCTTCTGTATCTCACATTGGTTCACAGTCACTTTGTGGCAAAATAATTAAATTATTGAAACTAAGGATGACCAAGACTTTTGTTGTTGTTAAAACTAATATGTAAGTTATCAAGTATTTTTAAATAAACAATCTGCTTCTCAGAATAAAAGTGACATTCTAAAAATGGAGAAGAGAATGAATGCTTTCTAAAGTTTACACTTTGGAGAGAGCTTATTAAAAATGAATGTTTCTGAGGTTCCAATAATTTTATTGCCAGAAACAATCATGTGTGGCCTTGATAAAACTTTTGTATCTGCCTCATAAATCATTGAAACCAAAGTTTCACACCCAGTTAGAGTCTTTTTACAAAAAAGTTGTTAGATATATTTTGAATTCACTTACTAAAATGTGACATAAAAATATAAAATATTTGAAATGTGATTTATTTGCATAAAAATGGACGGATTCAAGGAAAGACAGGAACAATATCAAATTTCAACAAAAACCAGAATTGGTAGTTGATATTAAAAAATAAATACCTTGGTTTAGAAAGTACATCACACACAGCTTCAGCTTTCATGGGGCCTTACACGATTTAAAACTGTATATGTACTTAACCATCACAAAACCAATAACAAAAAAACTGAACATAGAATTAGCACTGACTTGTTCTATCAAATCACAAGTTTTGAGTCAATAGCTATCAAATAATTCATCATATTCACTCACTTTTCTCTCATTAGAAGCAGCAGCTCTACCAATATTTTAGCAAAAACAAGCCTTCTGTGACAGTCACAAATATATGTAAATAAAGTATCTTAAATCTACTGTTTATTTCAGTTCTATCTCATAACTTAGAAGCTGTTCTTTGTGTGTGTGTGCGTGCGTGTGTGTGTGTGTGTGTGTGTGTGTTTTGAGACGGAGTTTTTTGCTTTTTGTTGCCCAGGCTAGAGTGCAATGGCACGATCCTGGCTCACTGCAACCTCTGCCTCAAGGGTTCAAAAGATTCCTCTGCCTCAGCCTCCTGAGTAGCTGGGATTATAGATGCACACCACCACGCCCGGCTAATTTTGTATTTTTAATAGAGACAGGGTTTCTCCATGTTGGTCAGGCTGGTCTCGAACTGCTAACCTCAGGTGATCCGCCTGCCTCGGCCTCCCAAAGCGCTTGAATTACAGGCGTGAGCCACCACACCCGGCCTGTGTGTGTCTTATAAAGTAGCTGTTGTTTGGGTTGCAAGTACGGCCCAGAACATTCAAGCATGTATTTAGAACATCCCTCTTCCCTCACCTGTGAATATAAACATCGGCCCTCAGTTCTGACCTTGTGTGAAATGAGCATTCTCCTTCTTCTCTAAGGTATCAGAAGTTGACATCGTGGCCACGTAGCTCTCTGGGGAAGCCTGAGGCTCCTGTCACATCAGAGATTGGTGTGGAGAGCGTCACTGTGGAGAGAAGAGGGGGACCCTTACCATCTTCTCCCCACAACCCGCTCCCCACACAAGGCTGCACCTTCTAGTTGGCCTTTGGGAAGGAGCAGCTGGGCTTTCTGGGTGACAGAGTTTGTGGAACATTAGAAATCTTACGGACAAGGGTTACAGTTCACTTCTGAGCCTCTTGTAGTGCAGTTTTCTAAGCAGAGATAACACAGGCTGAAGATGCTCCCTCATACCCCGGGGCACTGCTCTATTGCTGATGTGACCTAACCCTTTTATCCACCAGTAGAAGGATTGTTTTCTAGACATTGATTTGTTATTTTCCTGGAAGAGAAGCAGTGAGCGTAGAGACTGGTGTTCCTTTCTCATTTGCACCCGGCTTTTCATAGACACCTGGCATTGCGGTTTCTATAAAGAATGCACCAAGATTAAATCACGAACCAAAATAGCCTCCAAATTTAGGTTCCAAATTTGCCTTCCTCCCTCTGCCCATAACCATGCTTGGAAAGCTTCTGTCTAAGGAAAATTCTGTCCCTTCTGGATGAGTGTGTCTGTTTAATAACATAATTGTTTTATATCAATGAAAAGAACTTGACTGGAACTTCACACTTAATGGATAAACCAAAAATATTTTACTATGAAATGATTCACAGGTATTAATTTTTATTGCAATAAATTTGCACACTTCCTTTTAAGGAAATTTACCTAATACACTCTTTCATGAGAGAATTCCTGGATGATTCTGGCTGTTCCTGCACAGACACTCACTGTGTTGTCTCGTGTATGAGAATTTGTCAGTCTCAGATGACTCCAGGAGTTGTTTTTATTATGGCAGGGGTAAGAGAACAGAATTAGAAACAGGGTCAGAGATTCCAGCGAACGAAGGAAGGCTCACTTAACTTACTGACTTTTATGTTTCTAAGCAGTTCTTTTGCAGCTCTAAATGTTTCATAGGGTCAGGAAGCTACTCGGGGCTGAGGGGACTTGCTGTGTGTGGTTTGGGAAAGAGCAGCAAGGCCAGGGAGACCCACAGCCCGGCCCGTGAGCACAAGGACACCTGCAGCCTGGCCGGTGAGCACAGGGAGACCTGTAGCCGGGCCCGTGAGCAGAGGGGGGCCCGTGAGCACAGGGAGACCTGAACCCCGGCCTGTGAGCACAGGGAGACCTACAGCCGGGCCTGTGAGCAGAGGGGGGCCTGTGAGCACAGGGAGACCTGAACCCCAGCCTGTGAGCACAGGGAGACCCGCATCCCGGCCCGTGAGCACAGGGAGACCTGAACCCCAGCCTGTGAGCACAGGGAGACCTACAGCCGGGCCTGTGAGCAGAGGGGGGCCCGTGAGCACACGGAGACCCGCAGCCCAGCCTGGATTGTTACACACATTTTAAATTTATTTTTAATGAATTTCCACGTTCACTGAGTCAGAGAGATTCTGGTGATGAGGGTCAGAACAAACTCACCCTCTGCAAGGTTCTAGAGAGGGCTTGGAGGAACGTGGTTTGTGAGAAGTTCCTGTTGGCTCCTATTCAGTGCTGGCTGCTAATCTAAAAAGACGCTTGCCTGTGAATGGGAAAGTCGTTCTACAGAAGGATTTTGCTAAGTTTCCACTAAAAGTAAACATCCCATCTGTGATATGCTAATTTATTTTTATTTCCCTGTAGAATCACATCCATTTGTGTAATTAAGGTGAAGTGAAAGGACTTTATGAGGGCTCAGACGTCTACAGTGCTAGGCATAAAAACGTCAAATTAGAATTCATGCAGGTGTTTGGAAACATGTTGAATGGGCCCACACGTGAAGCCCCGGGTTTGATCCTGGGGGTGGGATGGAAGCCATGTGAGCCTCCAATCTCACAGGCCCAAGCAGGTGATGGGGGGTGCCCACCAGAGCATCAGCAACTCAGTGTGATGTGGCTGGGCAGGACGTGTGTGGGAGTCCCACAGGAGGGAGAAGCCTGCTGTGCAGCGAACAGCATGGGAAGGCCTCAGCAGGGGCCGTGAGGGTGGGGCAGGCAGGCTGTCGGGACAGTGGAGCTCAGAGGGCCAGGGTGGAGGCTGGAGCTTCCAGGTGGAGAGGAGGGGTGTAGTCAGAGTGGGAAAGTGGACACCCCGGGCTGTGCTGAGGAAACAAACTCCGGGCAGGAGCAGGGACCACCCTGTGGGTCCACACCAAAGAAAGAAAACTGCCGACCCAGGAAGGGTGCAGGCCAGCATGTGGGGAGGTCAGGTGAGGAGACTGAGGCAGGGCTCGAGAGGTTGCTGTGGGCCAAAGGACAGGGGCTTCAGTAGGGCAGCCCGGGGATGGTGGAAAGGGCCCTGAAAGAGTGAACGCAGCAGGGAAAGGAGAGGGGGCTCTGCAGATGTGAGTGCCTCGGGAGCCAGCGCAAAGGGCTCCTTAAGTTATTACAACCTTCTCAGCAGGTGCTCAGCCTGGTACTTCCGTTGTGATGAAACCCTGTTAACTCCATCCCAATCTTTAAGTTGTTTTCTTGTTGCTGTTGAGTGATGCTTTGCAAGTTTTTTTCTCAGTTATATAAAGTCTAAGAATTTTTTTTATAGAAAAGGAATTACTCTCTTCAAGTGCCAGACCCTAAAGGGGCCTGTTGTGATTTGTAGCAGAGGGTTGTTAAAAACAGCAAGACAGAGTTCATTCCAGCTACTGCCTCAGGGCTGCGAGACCAAAGTGCAGGCGTGGGCTTAGCCCAGCACAGCAAGGACCTCCAGGGACGAACGGCCAGGGACGCTGAGGAGTCTGGGATGTGGGTTCAGCTGGGGGGCCTTCTAACCTGGGCTCAGCAGCTAAGAACTGGGCCATGGCAGGACGAGGTAAGGAGTTGCCTGACTACAGCTGGTGGAGAACGGAGTCCGTGTCAGGTTGGAGGCATTTGTGGGTAAAGCGACCTCAAAGGAAGTCATCAAAGTTTACCCATTTCAAATAGTGCAAACAAAAATGGACAAAAACTTGGTAGTAAAGTATATTTTCCTTTTCTCTATGTAGAAGGAAAATGCATTTGATAGTGCGTTCACTCTGGCTACGGCATCCTGAAAGGAAAATACAAGCTCGGGACCCCCATTGACTCTGCTGAGGAAGGAATGAAGCTAGAAGCTGAGCCGTGCAAGCAGCCGTCTTTTCTTCTGTTCCTAAGCAGAGAGCGACAGATAGAAGGCGACACGTCTCCACAGGCTGCTCTGTGTCCACCTGTCCCACGGGAAGAGCGGAGTTCGGAGCAGGAGATGAATGCACGGTTGACGGTTCTCCTGCCTGTCCTTTCCTCTTGCCACATGTGGATGAACACGCCCTCCCTCTTTCCCCTCTAGTCCCCCTTTCCCTTTCAAATATCGACGCCCTCAGCATCATCTTTGGAGAAAGGCGCACACCATGGACAGTTTTTGTGATTCTGTGCTGTTATTTTTCTCCTGAGCATGTGCTTAACACTGGCAAAAAAACACTGCTAAATTGATTGAGACCCATCTGAGATACTTTTTGGTTTACAACAGGAATTGGGGTGAGACTCCACCACATTTGCGCCATGCAGAGCTGAAAGCGGGAGGAAAGACTGAATCTCGCCTGGAGGCTTTGGCCCTGAAGTTTCAATTCCGGATGATCCTTCACAGGTAGATTTCAAGGGGAAAACCAAAGCATCAACATGAATCCTTATGAAGAGTTATTTTTAAGCCTGAATCTTGGAGATAAAAATATGTTTTCCTCCACAACAGAGTCAGTTGAAAGAGAAGCATTGCTTTCCTGAGCTGGCGCACGTCCCGTGGGGTTAGCCCTGACAGATCTGTATGGGTCTGCGGCAACCTCAGTTCTTGACTCCTCAGAAGAAAGACTTGGACTGAGGGGCATAGGCATGGACTGCGGCAGGTTTTAGTGGAGGAGAGAAAGTGTATTAAAAAGCCTAGAGCAGGAACAAAAGAAAGTCCACTTGGAAGAGGGCCAAGCAGGCGGCTTGAGCGAGTTAAGTGTGTGGTTTGACCTTTGATGTGGAGTTGTATCCACTGGCATGCTTTCAGCAGCTTGCATCCCTTCTCCTCTGTTCTTCCCATGGGATGGGCTGTCCGCATGCACAGTGGCCTGCCAGCCCTTGGGAGGGGCCCCATGCACAGTAGGTTTACTGGAGCTGCACACCTGCTTGCAGGAGGCCTTCTTCCCACACCAGCTGAATATTCCTGGGAGGTCGTGCACCGGGGAAACTCACCATTTCGCCTTTTAGTGCGCATGCTTGAGCCTGCTCCCCTAGCTCCTGAGATCTTATCAGGAAGCTGCTGATGCAGTTTCAGGTGTTTTCTCTCCTTGGAAAACTGTATTCCCTGGTGCCAGCTGTGACCTGTGATTTTAGAGAGTGGTTAACAACCTCCTGCCCATCACCCGATAGTTGCTGAACTTCCTGGCCAGGGGGCTCTCACGTCTGCCTGACTTCCTGCTGTAGCATTTCACCGCTCAAGAGTCCAAGACCCCAGTTTTTGGGGAAAATGGATGGAGGTCAGTCTTCTGTAGCTGCTTCTTGCTGACAAAGGGGCAGTGGTGGCGGTTCTGTGGATCATGGCCTCTTACTGCTGTCAGGGAAGGAGGGTGACTCTTTGGATTGGTGACAGCTGTGTCCAGCCAGGTCTAAGGGAGACAGGGCAAGATTTCAACTCTGTGGCATTACACTGATGAGCAGTCTAAGGGTCCTCTGTAGAAGGGTGGCTCTGGAATCTTGAGAGAACAGCATCCCTTAGAGGGTCATCTGAAGTGTGATGGTCTGAGCATCCTAGTAGAAGGA
This sequence comes from Alouatta palliata, assembly GCA_004027835.1. Taxonomy (NCBI): domain Eukaryota; kingdom Metazoa; phylum Chordata; class Mammalia; order Primates; family Atelidae; genus Alouatta; species Alouatta palliata. The sequence continues at coordinate 4,295 of PVKV010027479.1, read as the reverse complement.
GCCAGACTTTTGAAAGCCTGCTCACTACTACGTTTCCAGAGGCAGTGGACTCCCACCAGAACCCTGGAAAAGAGGCTTTTATGAATTAATATGCTCAGTTCTGACCCAGAGTGAGGCATGCTGTCCTACAAAAGCTTATTAGCTTTTCATATTGATTAAAGGAAAAACTTATTCAAAGTTATATTCACCATGCTCATTCTGTATTTGTTATATTATAAATTTAATAGTCTCTCGTGAACTTGTAGGGATAGAATCACAATACTAATTCCCTGGGAAATTATGTTATAGCTTCCAAGCAACTACTAATCAATTAATAATTCAACGAAGATTTACTGTGCAGCTTCTGCATGCTGGCCATTAGCGTGGAGCTAGACGGGGAAGGGCGGGCAAGAGCTGAAGGCCTGAGTTTATGTTCTGTGGCTGAGAAGAGCAGTGGGTGAGTCCACAGGAGAGGTCACAATTTAGAATTAGGATAGATGCTTTGCTGAACATAAATGATAGGCAGAGGATGTGGATAGCCAGGGGATGATGGAAACGTGACAGATGACAAAACTTGTCAAAGACTTGAAAGGAAACTCTTGGTTAAATAAGGAACCAGATGATGCAATGTTCACAATCACGTTCACTTAGAAATAAATTTTCAGGATGTTTTAGAAGCTCCGTTGCAGGCACAAAGTGCTGCTTTGATCTAATCAATACTGGAGAGACTGGGCGAGCACAAGGGCGGCGCCTAGGATGGAAGCTGGGGTCCGAGTGTTCCTGGGAAGCCACTGGGAGGATGTGCAGCTGGGTTTGTTCCCAGCCCACCTGGCCACGCTGGTTTGTCTCCAGGTCCCCATACCAGGGAGTGCTCTGCAGTGAGTGTGGTGGTAAGACTGGAGGAGGCTCCATCCTCTGTCGAAGGGACAAGCCCAGCCTGCAGGCCACTGAGCCACAACCATGTGTGGGCACCTGCACCCTGTCACCACACTCCCTCTGTGAGTCCACTTGGCATTTGCTCTGGAGCTGTCACGTCATGGGGCCTCCCTCCCTCCCTGTGCAATGTTGGCTTTGAGTGAGGATTGCAAGGAGCCCTCTTCACAATTCTGTGACTGGTGAACAAGCTGAAGTCAGCCTTTTCCATAACAAGAGAAAACATGGACATCAGGTGGCTGAGGCCAGTTATTAGCTGAACATACAAACTGACATGATTTTCAAGGCAAACACATCTGTCTTTTCTAATATTTTCTCTGTGTTTGAGAGGCGTGGCTGGCATGTTTACATGGTGTGTGGTGATGAATGCTTTCCATGACAGTACGGAAGAGGGCTGCTTCTCCTTCCCACTGAACTAGAGCCTGGCGCTGTAAACGCAGTGAGCCGAGGGTGCACACAGCCCTAGATTCCGGCCCAGGCTTCGTCCTTTCCTCCCTTGAAACTGTGTCTGGGCCCCTGAAGCCTCAGTGAGTCTCGTGATGCGATGAGGATACCATTTTCCAGTAAGAGTGGTTGAGAGAGCAAAACGAAATACGGAATCTGAACTGCTCGGTGCAGAAGTGGGAGATGCTCCACGTTCGTCCTTCGTCTGCCGGGCTTGCGGCTCTCCACTGTGGCACGCCGGACGGCCAGATGCTCTAGACATCTACTCCACCCCTTCCCTTTCTCCATCCTCACAGCTGTTCCCTGTTTGCGTTTGGAGGCCACAAGAGGTTCTGTGCTTGCTCTGAGCCTTCAGCCATTCTGATGACTTCATGAAGAAGAGACAGGAATGGCCACATCTGTGTTAGGGACCCGGGACCCATATGCCCAACCCAACCGCAGGCACTGTATGACTGACACAGGCACCTCCCACGTGAAGATTTTAGTGGGAAACGTGCCGTGAGAACTTGGAATATTGAGCACGGCACTGAACATTAAGTGCAGAGATGTGACAATAAGGAATACATACATTAAATTAATGTGTCTGCAGCCATTCATCATCATCAGACTGTTGTGGAGAGGATGCATTTCTGAGGTGCAGTTTGCCGTGAGTCTCTGAGGCCCTGAGACTGGCCTGTGCAGGCTCAGCAGACCCGGATGACTTTCCCTCTCTACTCAGCTGGTGGTGCCTGTGGACCTGCATACGTAGCCTCTGTCATAGTCCAGGGCAAGGGGCCAGGGAAGGCCTCCATGGGCCCGTGACAGTTCGATAGCTTCCCTTCCCCCACTGAGGGCCAAACAGCGGCCGCAAAGGGCCTTTGACTCCTCCGACTCAAAGTCTGCTTTCTGCAAAGGAGACTTTCTAACAGGAGTCTTCAAAAGGCACTAGAGTTTTGCTTTTTGTAATGATAGTTGCATTCAAAGGACGATTCCACACTAAGAAGCGAGGTGCCTGGAGGCAGCAGTTTCAAAGAGTTTGGAATTAATGAGGCTTTCAGTGAAGGAGACAGCTATGAATGAGGGAAAGGCAAGAACTCTGACAGCAACTGGGTCAAGAAGCTCCTGCTCCAGGCCCCCAGCTGGACGCAACCTCCCCTGTGTGAACCTCATCTCCTCAACCACAAAACCCAAACATCAGAGCATGGCGCACAGAGCATCTCCATGGCTCTCAGGTAAGCTCCTCCGTGATGCATAAGACACCCCAGCAGGGCCTGGAATGAGCATCAGTATGGCCTGTTCTGTTGTTCCCATATCTGAAGACTCATTGTGCACCATGCACTTATTCATCCGGCATTAATTGTGCACCTACTGTATGCCCAGTACTCTGAGTGCAGGGCCTGCAGCAGTGAGAACCCCGGCTGTGTCCCTCATCTTGGGCTTCCGTGTAGATGAAGGGGACGCCTGGTGAGGACAAGGCCACCGACAACAGAAACGTTAAGGACCCGGCAGGCCAAGGCGGACATGATGGCAGAGAAGCATGGGGCTGATTGGTGGCCGCTGCAGGTTCGGGCATGGGACTCGTCTGAGCCAGCGGGTGGACACGGACGGGTAGCTGGACCCACAGGAGCGGCTGCTCAGGACTGCCTGTGAGGGCCTTCCCGGTAGATGGCGTGGTCGCTTCAGGAATCCTGGGCAGAGCGTCTCTTCTTGCAGGGTCCTCGGCTGGCTTTGGTATCAGCACAATTCTGGCCTCATAAGATGAGTTAGGAAGTATCATCTCTCCTTCAGTTTTTTGAAAGCATTTGAGGAGATGGGTGTCACTTCTTTAAATGTCTGTAGGATTTATCAGTAAAGCCATTAGGCCTTTCCCTGGCTTTTCTTTGAAGACAAGTTTGTTTTGTTTTGTTTTGTTTTGTTTTTATGAATCCAATCTTTGTACTATTGTTCTGTTTGTATTTTCTGTTTCTTGTAATTCTGTCTTGCCAGGTCATGTGTGTGGAGGGATCCATCCACTTCTTCCCGGCCGTCCGGGTTGCTGTCGTGTCATTGTTCACACTGCTTGTGTGACCCTTCCTATTTCTGTGGTGTTGGCTGTGAGGTCTCCTCCTTCATTTCCCATTTTATTTTTTTAAATTTTTTTCAGACAGAGTCTCACTCCATCACCAGGCGCCAGGCTGGAGTGCAGTGGCTCAACCTTGACTCACTGCAACCTCCGCCTCCCTGGTTCAAACAATTCTCCTGCCTCAGTCTCCCGAGTAGCTGGGACTACAGGCGTGCGCCACCATGCCCAGCTTTTTTTTTTTTTTGGTATTTTTAGTAGAGACGGGGTTTCACCATGTTGGTCAGGATGGTCTCGATCTCTTGACCTTGTGATCCGCCCGCCTCGGCCTCCCAAAGTGCTGGGATTACAGGTGTGAGCCACCGCGCCCGGTCCATTTCCTATTTTATTTATTTGGGTCTTTTCTTAGTTAGTTCAGGTAAAGTTTTATTGACTGTTTATCTTCTCAGAAAGCCAACTCCTCACATAGGTGGAGTATTTGTTTTTGTTTTAGTACCGAAAAAACGACAAGGAAGAGGATCATGATATGAAACCAGGGAGGCGGAGCCGGGGGAGGCTGGGATGTAGATGGGGCCAGATCACGGGGCTTTATAATTGGGGAGAAGGATCGTAAGTCCAGTGGGAAGCCATTAAAGGCTTTAATTAAGACATGGAGTCTGATTTAGATCTTGCAGAAAGATTGTCTAGCTGCTCTGTGGAGACGGGACCATAACGGGTGATGCCCAAGAGGAGTGGCTGCCACCCAGGTGGATGTGACCTGGGTGGGGTGAGAGGTGCAGATGGAGAGAGATCACACTTTTGGGAGGAGCTGAGGATGGAGAGAGATCACACATGGGGGGGAGGTGAGGATGGAGAGAGATCACAGTGGGGGAGGTGAGGGTGGAGAGAGATCATGCATGTG
>PVKV010027478.1:0-26394 GCA_004027835.1 Alouatta palliata | reverse complement strand
GAGTTTCGCTCTTGTTACCCAGGCTGGAGTGCAATGGCGCGATCTCGGCTCACCGCAACCTCCGCCTCCTGGGTTCAAGCAATTCTCCTGCCTCAGCCTCCCGAGTAGCTGGGACTACAGGCACACGCCACCATGCCCAGCTAATTTTTGTGTTTTTAGTAGAGACGGGGTTTCACCATGTTGCCCAGGACGGTCTCGATCTCTTGACCTCGTGATCCACCCGCCTCAGCCTCCCAAAGTGCTGGGATTACAGGCGTGAGCCACCGCGCCCGGCCTTATGGTAATTTGTTACAACAGCAGTAGGAAACATACAGTTGTTATGTTCAAAGTGAGTTTCTTACAGGCAGTTATATTGTTGGATCATTTATTCCCTATTCTGCTAATCTCTTAATTTGGTGTATGTGGTGTATTTGTTTTAATTGGTGTATTTAGGCCACTTGCATTTAAATTAATTATTGATATATTAAGGCTTAAGTCTGCCATCTTATTACTTCTTTACAGTTTCCTCTCTGTGTTTTTCATTTTTCTGTTTTTCCTTTTTGCCTTCTGGACATTATTTGAACTTTAAAAAAAACCTGATTTTCCTCTATTTATAATGCTTTTGAGCATATTGTCCTACATAATTTTTTTGGTGATCTCTCTAAACATTGCCATATACATACATAACTTATCACCGTCTACTGGTGTCAACACTTTACCTCTTTAAGTATTGAAAGCTTACTTCCATTAAGTCCCTTTCTGCTTCTCACTTCTTTTTTTGTTTGTTCGTTTTGTTTTGAGATGGAGTTTTTCTCTTGTTGCCCAGGCTGGAGTGCAGTGGTGCGATCTCAGCTCACTGCAACCTCCACCTCCCGAGTTCAAGCGATTCTTCTGCCTCAGCCTCCTGAATGGCTGGGATTACAGGCATGTGCCACCATGCCCAACTAATTTTGTATTTTTAGTAGAGACAGGGTTTCTCCATGTTGGTCAGGCTGGTCTCAAACTCCTGATCTGCCCACTTCGGCCTCCCTAAGTGCTGTGATTACAGGTGTGAGCCACTGTGCCCAGCTGTGCTTCCCACTTCTAAACTACAATTGTCTCAAGTATTTCCTCTCTGTATATTGAGCACCACCACATCAGATAGTGTTACAAATTTTGCCTCACTTAGTAGCACTTGTAGGCTATTTAAAAAAATTTTTGTCTGGATGTGGCGGCTCACACCTGTAATCCCAGATACTTGAGGGGCTGAAGCAAGAGAATCACTTGAATCCAGGAGATGGAGGTTGCAGTGAGCTGAGATCATGCCACTGCACTCCATCCTGGGAGACAGAGTGAGTGAGACTCCGCCTCAAATAAAAATATTTTGCTTCAACTACCAAATATGATGTAAGAAACGTATGAAGGGAAGTTAGTCTGCTATATTTATTTAATATTTACCCATTCTGTTCTCGTTCTTTTAATTTCTGAAGTTCTTGGCCTTAATCTGTTATTTTCTTTCTGTTTGGACTGTTTACTTTAGCTATTCTTTAAGGGTGAGTTTAATGACAACTAATTTTCTTAGTTTTCCTTCATCTGAGAATATCTTTATTCCCCTTCCATTTCTGAAGGATAGTGTCACCAGATACAGGATGCATAATTGAAAATTCTTTTCTTTCAGCACTTGAAAAGTGTTGTGTCATTTCCTCCTGGCCTTTATGATTTCAGATGAAAAAAATCCATCCTCAGCCGGGTGCCTTGGCTCACACCTGTAATCCCAGCACTTTGGGAGGCCGAGGCTGGCGGATCACCAGGTCAGGAGTTCACGACCAGCCTGGCCAAGATGTCGAAACCCCGTCTCTACTAAAAATACAAAAATTAGCCAGGTGCAGTGGCAGGTGCCTGTAATCCCAGCTACTCGGGAGGATGACACAGGAGAATCACTTGAACCCAAGGAGTGGAGGTTGCAGTGATCTGAGATCACACCACTGCACTCCAGCCTGGGCGACAGAGTGAGACTCTGTCTCAAAAAAATCCATCTTCTTACAAATTGGTGTTCCTCTATAGGTAATGCGTCATTTCTCTCTGGCTTTTTTAAAGTTATTGTTTTTATTCGGTTTTCAGAAGTTTAATTATGGTGTGCCTTGCTCAGAAGAGGAAATGTAACAGTTGACACAGAGGTCACAGATGTGATACTGCTTTGAAGGTAGAAGGAGGCTACGAGCCAAGGAGTTCAGACGGCCTCTAGAAGACGGCTCCTTTCGTTTAGTAAAATGCATTTAAGTTTTTGTGTGTCTTTTCATGGCTTGACAGCTCGGTTCTTTTTCTCACTGAGTAATACTCCACTGACTGGATGTACCACAGTTTATTTTCCATTCACCTACTGAAGGACACCTTGTTTGCTTCTAAGTTTTGGCAATTGTGAATAAAGCTGCCATAGATGTCTATGTGCAGGTTTTTGTGTGGACATAAGTTTTCAACTCCTTTGAGTAAATACCAAGGAGTATGATTGCTGAATCATATGCTAAGAACAAGTTCAGTTTTGTAAGAAACTGCCAAGCTGTCTTAGAAAGGCAAGGGAACGGATTCTTCTCTAGAGCCTCCAGAAGGATACAGCCTTCTAATATTTTCAATTGAGCTCAGTGAGACTCATTTTGATATTCTGTACCTCCAGAACTATAAGATAATAAGGGTGTGTTGTTTTAAGGCACTACATTTCTGGTAATCTGGAGCAGCAACAATGGGAAACAAATATAGGCCTCAAAACCTCCTTTCACATACGGCCACTTTTGTGGACAAGGGAGTCAAACTTCCTTGGTTCAGATTCTACCCTCTGCCTCTTAGTGTGCTGTGTGACCTTGGACAAGATACTTCATCTCTCTGAGCCTGTCTCCTCATCTATGAATCGGGAATGAAGTAATAATACCAAACTACCCATTAACACATATCTGTTTCTATTGTATGTAGCATTTTCAAAATTGTTCTCGTCTGTTTTTTTTCCCCCATTAAATAATAGACTATTATTTAGAGCAGTTTTAGGTTCACAGCAACATTTAGTAGAAAGTACAAAGTTGCTGCAGAGGACATGATTTCATTCTTTTTTATGGCTGTGTCCAGTTCCTCTTTAAATTGGGTTAGCTGCCCCTCCAGTCCTTTGCGAGTATCCTGCACTTCCTTCTAGCGGGGCACCGCTTAGATATTATGACAATCTCTTTTAAAAGCAGTAACAATACTTTTTTTTTTTGAGATGGAATCTTGCTCTCTCTCTCAGGCTAGATTGTAGTGGTGCAATCTCAGCTCACTGCAGCCTCCGCCTCCCTGGTTCAAGCGATTTTCCCTCCTCAGCCTCCTGAGAAGCTGAGACTACTTTGTGCACACCCTTACGCCTGGCTAATTTTTGTATTTTTAGTAGAGATGAGGTTTCACCATGTTGGCCAGACTGGCCTCGAACTCCTGCCCTCAGGTGATCTGCCCGCCTTAGCCTCCCAAAGTGCTGGGATTACAGGTGTGAGCCACTGCACCTGGCTCCAAAAGCAATATCACTTATTAGATTTGTTGATTTTACCTTATGGTACATTACAAACAAGCTAAAATGAAGAGGTGTATTGTAACAGACACCTGTCTACTCAGCACTGAGATTAAATATAAGTAATTTGCCATATTTATTTCAGATTTCTCTTATTTCTCTGAAGAAATAAAAGCTTATAAGTAAAGCTTCACTCCTCCCAATCCTTTCTCCACCTTCCCTCCCTTGCAGTAAACACTTCTCTGAAGCTGGTGTGGAAGTCTTTTTGCTCATTTGTCTCCCACACTCAACAGTTGGTGCCTTAGGTGTCCTTTTGCTGTGATTTCTCTATTCCAGGTGCTTAGCGCAGGGATCGTCAGTAAATGCTCATTGAACAGCTAACTGGTTGAATGAAATTAAGCCTCAGCTTGATTGCTTTTAACTTGCCACCTTCTGAAGCAGCTTTTTCCATTTTTTTTTTTTTTTTTTCCCAGATAGCTCTGCCTGTCATTCTTACTTTAATGGAAACATGCTCCTTCTCAGAGAAGGGCTGAAATTATTATGGAGGCAAAAAGAAACAAAGGACAGAACTTGAATTTTAGAATCAAGCTGACTGCGTATGTGCCTGGCAGCAATTTCTTAATCTCTCTGGATGCTTAATTTCCTCTTTTGTAAAAACGAAGCTTAGTAATACTCATTTAGCAGGGGTTTGTGAGCATTAAATTAAATAACAAATGTAAATATGCCCTTTAGGTGGAATAGGTGCTCCACAAATGTTACATTCCCATAAAAATTATTAAGTGTTTTATCTACTTGTTTTTATTTTATTTTTTGTGTTTTTTTTTTTATTTATTTTTCCTTTTTTTGTTTTGTTTTTGAGATGCAGTCTCCCTCTGTGCCCCAGGCTGGTGTGCAGTGGCACGGTCTTTGCTCACTGCAGCCTCCACCTCCCGGGTTCAAGTTATTCTCCTGCCTCAGCCTCCTGACTAGCTAGGATTACAAGTGCACACCACCATGCCTGGCTAATTTTTTGTGTTTTTAGTAGCAATGAGGTTTTACCATATTGGCCAGGCTGGTCTCAAACTCCTGACCTCAAGTGATCCACCCACCTCAGCTTCCCAAAGTGCAGGGATTGCAGGTGTCAGCCACCCCAAAGTGCTGGGATTACAGGCGTGAGCCACTGCACCTGACCTTCTTGTTTTTCTTTATCGGACTTTTTCCCCTGGCAGCCTTTGTGGATTATTTTGTTTCTCTATTTTCATGTTTATTTGCACCAAATATTCCTTCATGCATTCCTTTCCCCAGCCTGTAAGGGACCTCCACTGTGCACTGCCTGCCATAACCCAACTGCCCTTCCCAGGTCTAGCTCCATACAGTCCTGAGTATTCCAGCTTTCTTGTCCTCTTTTCCTCATTAAATGCAGGTCATCGATCATTTAGGATCTGTGTTATACTCTCTATAATCTGAGGTTTATGTTAGAGTGATCTTTTCCATTCTGTTCGTTCTTTGAAGGCCAGGACTGACTTACAGTTCAAGACAATGTTTCACACCTCTCAGCACTAACATGGGAGATAGTATGACATGGAGCCAGATTGCCCGAGTTTAGATCCTTGTTTTGCCACTTGCTAACTGTGATCTTGATTGAGTAACTTAGCTTTACCAAACCATTGTTTCCTTAGCTGTAAATTGAGAGTGATAATAATACTTGCTTTTTTTTTTTTCTTTTTTTCAGACAGGGTCTGGTTCTGTCACCTGGGCTAGAGTGCAGTGGTGTGATTTCAACTCACTGTAACCTCCACCTCCTGGGCTCAAGTCGTCCTCCCACCTTAGCCTCCCAAGTAGCTGGGACTACAGGCACAGGCCACCACACCGAGCTAAGTTTTGTATTTTTAGTAGAGATGGAGTTTCGCCTTATTGCCCAGGCTAGTCTCGAACTCCTGAGCTCAAGAGATCTGCCTGCCTCAGCCTCCCAAAGTGCTGGGATTATAGGCGTGAGCCACCGCACCTGGCCAATACCTGTCTTATGGTCTCGTTTAGAGAGTTAGAATAAGGCATGTCTCTAAAGTATCTTGTATTGTACTTCTCCGTAAGTGCTCAATACGTGCTAGCTATCGTTTGGTTGTTGTCCATTACAAATGACTTATTATGGCCTCTTAATGTTAGTGCTAATTATACTCATTTCCTATTGCTGTTGTAACAAATTACCACAAATTTCCCTGGCTTCAAACAATACAAATTTATTATCTTATAGGTCTGGAGGCCAGAACTCTAGATTGGGTTTCACTGAGCATGAAAGTGCCTGCAAGGCTGTGCCCTTCTGGAAGCGCTAGGGGAGAATTGGTTTCCTTGTCTTTTCCAGCTTCAACAGGCCGCTCACATTCCTTGGTTCATGGCCACATCTCACTCTGATCTCTGCTTCCATTGTCATATCTCTTTGACTGATTCTGACACTCCTGCAGAATCATACTCTAGCCTGAGTGACAATGCAAGACCCTGTCTCAAAAAGAAAGAACTATGCTACGTTAATTTTCTGCCTTGTGGCCGGGTGCGGTGGCTCACGCATGTAATCCCAGCACTTTGGGAGGCTGAGGTGGGCGGATCCCCTGAGGTCAAGAGTTCAAGACCAGCCTGGCCAACATGGTAAACCCTCGTCTCTATTAAAAATACCAAAAAATTAACTGGACGTGGTGGTCGGGGAGGCTGAGGTAGGAAAATCACTTGAACCCAGGAGGCAGAGGTTGCAGTGAGCCAAGATAGTGCCACCGCACTCCAGCCTGGGTGACAGAGGGAGACTCCATCTCAAAAACAAACAAACAAAAAACCCTTGTGATTACCTTGAGTCCATCCAGATAATCCAGGATAATCATCTCAAAATTCTTTTGCCAGGCAAGATAAGATACTAACGAAGAACTATATTCAGATGCTCTGGAAACTAGGATGTGGACAGCCCTGGAGGGGGCCTTTATTCTGCCTGCTATACTAAAAGATTAAACTCAGTCATTTATTCAACATTTACTCATCACCTACTTCGTGTCTGCCCTTGCTTTAGTCCCTTGGGTTGCAAACACCAAAATAATATCTGGCCCTAATGCTGCTTTCATTCTAATAGAGAAACCGGCTGTGGATCTGTCTTATGATACAGTGTTTCCAAAAATGTGGAGGGAAAACAAGAATATCTCATGGAACAGTTAACCAGGCCTTAGGGCCCTTTTGACTGATGGAGAAGCAGAAAATGAATGTGGCATAGTTCTGCCTTTTTGAGACAGGGTCTTGCACTGTCACTCAGGCTAGAGTGCAGTGGCATGATCACGGCCCACTGCAGCCTTGATCTCCCGAGCTCAAGCGAGTACCTGGAACTGTAGGCATGTGCCACCACACCTGGCTAATTTTTAAATTTTTTTGTTGAAATAGGGTCTCACTGTGTTTCCCAGGCTAGTCTCAAACTCCTGGGCCCAAGCGATGCTGCCACCTCAGCCTCCCAAAGGGCTGGGATTATAGGTGTGAGCCACCACACCCAACCCTAGCATAGCTCGTTAGCCTGTGCACACCCCAGAGTTCGGCGTGTGAATACACATCATTGAGTTGAGGTGTTCTTAAAATTTCTCTCCCAGTGAGAAACCAGCAGAAACCAGACACACAATTTTCAAGTGAGAAGGAGAACAGGAAAGAACAGCATTGCTTTTTATTTCTTTTTAGCATGGAGGTTGTATGTGAGTAGTTGCAAGGATTAGGGAGAATGGTTTACTTTGGACATCATCTACCCAACAGAGTAACCTTTTGAATGTACTTTCTACCCCTTGGAATAAACACACAGATTTTTTTCTTTATTTTTCTGCCATCCATGCTTTCAACGATCAGTTTCCAAGATTATAAGAGGTATCATCTGATTTTGTTTGCAGGAATAGGAAATAAGAGAATGAACACAGGAATGGGAAGTACCTGGCAGGATTCTTAGAGATATGGACCTTGGTTGATAAGGCAAAATTAAGGAAAAGAGAGAAAACCAAAAATAATATTTCCAAGTGTGAAATCAATCATGTTTATTTGGGTTCCCTTTTCAGAAATGAACAAAAAATATCCTTCTCTAGACCCTGTATTTCCTATCTAATTCTACCTGACTCCTTTGAACCCAAACTTTCCCTCCAAACTTCTTTTCTCCTCCACAGTCTTCCTGCTATTTGACTGCCAAGAAGTGGGCTAATAACATTGGAAGGACAAAAGCTAGAAATGTTTTCCCTCTTTCCAAATACCTGACAACATGTCATTGCTGTTGTTGTTACTTGGGGCATACATGTGTTTGTATTTTGCCTTCTTTAGCTCAGAAAGGACTGTTAGACTGGAATGGGCTTCTTCAAATGCAAGAGGCTCACTCTAACTCGCCTTTTGCTTATTCATTATTTTAAAAGGTGGGACTGGGGGCTGGGCGCAGTGGCTCATGCCAGTAATCCCAGCACTTTGGGAGGCTGAGGTGGGTGGATCACTGAGGCCAGGAGTTCAAGACCAGCCTGGCCAACATAGCGAAACCCCATTTCTACTAAAAATACAAAAATTAGCTGTGTGGGGTGGCTAGTGCCTGTAGTCCCAGCTACTTGGGAGGCTGAGGCAGGAGACTCGCTTGAACCTGGGAGGTGGAGGTTGCCGTGAGCCAAGATCAGGCCACCACACTCCAGCCTGGGTGACAGAGCAAGACTCTGTCCCACCCTCCTCCCTAAAAAAGATGGGAACTTCGTTGAGTCACTTTGGTTTGTAGAGATCACACAGCTTATTTTGTGACGGTTACATTCTCTCATTCAACAAATACTTATTGGAAATCTACTATGTGAAAAATAGGGGCAGTAGGGTGGGAAGTAGCATCTGAGCTTCAATCTGTACAGACACTATGACCTTTGATATTATTTGTCTAAAAGTATAATTCATACTCGGACTTATGGAAACTGTATGAAAAACTGGTTTCTTCATCCATGCCTGTTCCAACTGCCTATCTATAGTATTGTGTGGAAAAGGATTGTAAGGCTTAGCTCAAGCATCATGGGAATAAGAGGTGGGATCAATAAATAATGTTTGCTGTAAGTGTGAGAGGGGAGAATGCTGACACATAAGGTGTGTAAATTTTTATTTGTTCATTAAACTCTTCTGAAACACCAACCGTACACTGAGAACCATGAAGGCCTGTGTCGATGTAAATGCAGTACAAGCTAATATATGACTGATGCCAGTGGAGGAAAGCAGACACATTTGCTAGAGCTGAAATGTTGAGCTACAGCTTAAATGTCTGGCAAAGAGGCATAGAGAAATTGCTCCGGAATAGTCAGAGAAGGCATCAAGGAAGTGCAGTTACATGAACTGAGCCTTGTGTATCAGGTCAAGGTTTAATCAGGTAAACAGAACCACTATGAGTATTATGGAATGAAGAATTGATTATGGCAATTAGATATTACATAATTGTGGCAGCACCTGGCAAAACAAGGTCCAGAAAGGAAAGCTGGAAGATCAGAAATAAAATTGCTACTTAACCCCTCTGAAACACTGCCATATGTGGATGAGTGGGAGCTTGCAAGGGAAATCTGGGAAGGCACAGGTATCAAGCTCTGGGGTGGGACTACCACAGAGGACTGATGGAAAAGCCCGTAGAAGGTTGTCTACTCTGTATCTGGTGATGGGCTGGGAGAGTTGGTGGTCATCAGGGCCAGCAGTTGGGAAGGAGAACTGCTCTCAGAACATTGGGGTGCGAGGACCAGTTTGAACTTGTTAGCCCCTCTGTTAACGTCTTTCACCACATCTAATAACGTCTTTCACCACATCTAATCAGGATGTTCTTTCCAGAACTCTTGCAAATTTCTCTTTTGATCAACTTAAACCTGGAATCATACAGGAAAAGATATCCTGCAAAATGTGGTTCCAGATTAACCAAGTTGACACAGTTCAAAACCATAACACCTTGAAAAGTGGGACAGGTCGGGCATGGTGGCTCACGCCTGTAATCCCAACAGTTTGGGAGGCTGAGGCAGGCAAATCAGTTGAGGTCAGGAGTTTGAGACCAGCCTGGCCAACGTGGTGAAACCCCGTCTCTACTAAAAATACAAAAATTAGCTGGGCATGATGGTGCATGTCTGTAGTCCCAGCTACTCAGGAAGCTGAGGCAGGAGGATTATTTGAGCCTGGGAGGCAGAGGTTGTGGTGAGCTGAGAATGTACCACTGTACTCCAACCTGGATGGCGGGAGAGAAACCCTATCTCAAAAAAAAAAAAAAAAAAAAAAAAAAAAAAAAAAAAAAAAAAAAAAAAAAAAAAAAAAAAAAAAAAAAAAAAAAAAAAAAAAAAAAAACCAGAAAAAAGAAAAGTGGGTCAAATTCGCATAAAGGAAGGAGTGAACATAGCATGTGGGAAGTCTTGCAAGCAAAGACTTGCAGATAGGAATGAATAAGTTAGTGTCTAGGAAATCATGAGTGGAGGTCTCATGCTGGAACATAGTGGAAGATAAGATTGGAAGCAAAGGTTGGAGTCAATACTTAATTCACCTGTTCAACAATTATTCACTGAACACATTACCTACAGGGCACTGTGGTGGGTTCTAGGGGCATTGTGATGCATAGAAGAGCCAGAGTTTGGAAGGTTTTGAATGTTAGATTAAAATTTTTGTTCAGCGTTTGGTCCACCTGTTGAGAAATAATAGACTCTTCCATCTGGAACAACTGGTCAGTTGAATTTCTGTCCTTAATTCACGTCAACCAGCACTTAATTAAACTCAACCCACATTTCAGCTCCTTCTCTGTGCAAGCTCCTTGCAGCCACATGATCATTGTCCTTCCAGTGGTGAAATATGGCTGCACTTGGTAATATTTGTTAGAGCAGAAATACTGAGTCACTTCTTTTCTTGCCAATTTTCTAGAATGATTTGTGCCCATGTTTTGTTTTATTTCATGATGCCCTCCTTCCAAAGTAAAAGTCCTTTCTTAGGCACTCAAGTGACCCAAAACAACATGCAGATTAAATGGCTTAAAATCACAAATTTTGGCCGGCGAGGTGGCTCATGCTTGTAATCCTAGCACTTTGGGAGGCCGAGATGGGCAGATCACTTGAGCTCAGGAGTTCAAGACTAGCTTGGGCAACATAACCAGACCTCATTACTACTACTGAAAATTAAAAAAAAAAAAAAAAAAAAAAAATCAGCCAAGCATGGTGGCACATGCCTGTTGTCCTAGCTACTTGGGAGGCTGAGGTGGCTTGAGCCCAGGAGGTTGAGGCTGCAGTGAGCAGTGATTATACCATTGCCCTCCAGCCTGGGCGATAGAGCAAGACTGTCTCAAAAACAAAACAAAGCAAACAAAAAAAAAAATCCAAACCCCTCCAAAACAAATTTTTGTTGAAACAAACATTGTCTCAGTATTCTGTAAAAATGTTGATGCATAATTCATATTAGTCCATCTTGGATAATACGTGAGTTCTGTGCTAGCAAATTGTAACACAGCTTAGCATTTTGCCTCATGTTATACATATGAGATCTCATTGAACCCTTGAAAAAGCCCTAGAAGGTAGATAGTATTATTGACCCCATTTTGTGGGAAAAGGAAAGCCAGACGTAATGAGATTAAGTAACTTTCCCAGGATTATATAACAGTTAGAGGCTGAACTAGGAATCACTTCTTCTTCACCATTCCACATCCAATAAATGAGCAGTCAACTACTCTATAGTTTGGCAACTAGTGACTTAGATACTCCTCCAGGTGATTCAGGAAGAATATTATATATGCAGGAAAAATGTCTAAAAAATATCACTCTTAGTCTTAATAGATACAAGTTGAAAATAAAGCACCTGTAGGAGGAAACCCTCAAAGAGCAGTGAGAAACTGAAGTCTTTAAGCTGCAAATTGGCATATGAGCATTTCCTCCATATTCCAAGATATAACCACCTGCATGTCAAACTCCTCCTTGGGATATTTGGATAGTTTTGAGCGTTGTATGGTGGGTACTGTTTTCTTCAAAACTAGCCCCTAAACTTATTGCTGGAGAATGTGGATATGCTGCCATTGCTGCTAAATAAGCAACATAGTGAGGATCCCACTGCAGGACACGTGTGCATATGTGTATGAGAAAAAGCGCTGAATCTTTACAGAGTGAGAACAGAAACAAAACCAGGACGATATCTAAACTTTGAAGGGTTTGTCACGGGTTCGGTAGCATTTCTTTCATTTCATTCTATTTTTTTTTTTTTTTTGAGACGGAGTTTCGCTCTTGTTACCCAGGCTGGAGTGCAATGGCGCGATCTCGGCTCACCGCAACCTCCGCCTCCTGGGTTCAGGCAATTCTCCTGCCTCAGCCTCCCGAGTAGCTGGGACTACAGGCATGCGCCACCACGCCCAGCTAATTTTTGTATTTTTAGTAGAGATGAGGTTTCACCATGTTGACCAGGATGGTCTCGATCTCTTGACCTCGTGATCCACCCGCCTCGGCCTCCCAAAGTGCTGGGATTACAGGCATGAGCCACCGCGCCCGGCCTCATTTCATTTCTATTTTACCACTTTCTGCGGCCCAGGTCTTTACCGAAGTGTTTCTATCAGCTTAGTGGACTCTGTATTCCTTGATACAATGCTCATTATCCTCACTCTGCTGCATCTAGTGATAGATTTCTACATTAATTTGTAGGTTACTAACCAGTGTTGCATTTAACCCTCATAACAGCTTAATGTGGTAGACAAAACCAAGGCCTAGAGAGATGAAAAGACTTGCTGATATGCTTTGGCTGTGTCCCCACCCAAATCTCATCTTGAATTGTAGCTCCCATAATCCCCAGGCCTTGTGGGAGGGACCCTGTGGGAGGTAATTGAATCATGGAGGCAGGATTTCCATGCTATTCTCGTGATAGTGAATAAGTCTCATTAGATCTGATGGGTTTATAAAGGGCAGTTCTCTCACACACGCTCTCTTGCCTGCTGCCATGTAAGACATGACTTCCTTCTTCTTTTGCCTTCCACCAGGATTGTGAGGCCTCCCCAGCTACATGGAACTGTAAGTCAATTAAACCTCTTTCTTTTGTAAATTAATCGAGTCTTGAGTATATCTTTATTAGCAGTGTGAGAACAGACTAATAAACTTGCTCAGCTAGTTTATGGTAGAACCAACTAGCTGATGCTTTTTCTGGTCTGCCTTATCAGTAATGTCAGTCTTGGGAAGGAGGGCACCACGGTTAGGAGTCACTTTTTACTTTTTAATCACACTTTCCTATGCTGACATCCTGTTTTCTTCTGGACTCATTTTCATTAGTTGTGGGATGGGGGCTACATGCCATGGTGGTAGGTGTGGAGGAGAGGGTATACAGGAATCCAGGGCACAAGGTCTATGCCAATGGGTTGCCTTCTTCACAGCACAGACGATCCAAACCAAATGTGACAAATGGGCAGAATCTCATAAGTATTCTGGCTCTTCACTTCCCTAGTTTGATTACATTGTCCTGGATGGCATTTGGAACTCAGTTCAGGGTGCATATAGTTGAATTATGCAATTTGCTGATATGCAATTAACTGGAGTAGCAACACATTCAATCTAATGGGGCTAGACAGAGACTGCATAATTCTTGGGAGCACAAGCTGATTATGCAGTTAAGTGATATGCACTTAATAGAAGTGCACCACATCTATTTGATCCCATTTCTTCCAATAGATTCCTCATGGTACTTTACCCCAGCCTTTCTGCTTTTATGGTCAAACATCTTCTAACCTGTATCCACTTGAAATGAGAACCTTACAGTTCGTATGTAGATTTGGGATTCATTTCTTTAAAAAATCAATCTTTTAAAATCTTAACTCTTGTATATACAAATGGGTAGGCAAATGAGAAAAGAAAGGGGCAAATCTGGGGTTCAACATGTCTTGGTCTTAGGGGTAGGGAACACCGGAATTGTAAAATTTAGGATGCTTTGTTTTTAGTTTCTTTCTTTCTTTCTTTCTTTCTTTCTTTCTTTCTTTCTTTCTTTCTTTCTTTCTCTTCCTTCCTTCCTTCCTTCCTTCCTTCCTTCCTTCCTTCTTTCCTTTCTTTCTTTCTCTTTCTTTCTTTCTTTCTCTCTCTCTCTCTCTCTTTCTTTTGTTTGGTTAGGAGGTTGTTTCAAATGCAAACGTGAGGTGCATGAAAATACTTCTTTTTAAAAGCAAAGGACTTTGCACTCAATATTTTTTTTTAACTTGAAAATGGATATTGTAGAAAGGCAGCCCTTTTATGAGAAACTTCAATTAAATGACAGTTCATTGAGGAGAGCCAGTTTTAAGTTACTCTCATGATGATGGATTGTTAATTTAATTTGGCAGGTTTTACCGTTTCACTGTATGCTTGCTGCAATGCCCTGGACTGACCTAAATTCTTTGGGGGACCCCAAGAAATATAAAATATGGCTGCTTATCTTCAGCCTTCTTGGGAGATCATGACCCATGCATGCAAAGTAATTGAAGAACAATGAAACACAGCATATGATTAGGTGTTAAAAATAGTTGTTAACAAGACTAAGAGGTAAAAGAAATGAAAGAAGGGGATAATGAACTGGGCTAGAGTTTTCCATCACTAGAGGGAGACAGGGAGAAGCAAGTGTCATGCCTAACTTATATTAGATCAATCAAAACAACTTTGCAAGGGTATTACCATCCCCCATTCACAGATTTAAAAACTAAGTTCCAAGGATGTTAAGGAACTTGTACATGATCCACAGGTAGTAGGAAACGGAGTCAGAATTTAGAATCAAATTTGTCTGTCTCCACAATTCCTTTTTGGAGGTTTTAAACAAGAGGCCATGGCAGATAGGCTGTGCAGAATTCGGACATCTGCCAGGAAAATTAACTGTGTGACTATCACTATCTCACTGAGCCTTGGGGTCCCGTGGTCTGGAAAGATTTCAAGAAGCAGGTGGGAGCTGTGCTCTCAGTTTTGGGGGAAACTCTTATCTAGAAGAGATGCCAGCCTTGTCGATGCAGATTTTCCTGAGCTGAATAGATTTTTACAAGTTTAGCAAAATCAAATGTGGTGATTGAGAAAAGAACAGAGTAACCCAGAATTTGTGACTGGTTTTGTGGGTCAGCAGGAGAGAATGACAAAGATTATTGTCATCAAATAGTCTTTCCCAAAAGGGCCACATAGTCATCAAATTCCCTTTCCCTAAACGAAAATCTGCTCACGGCCCACCAAGAATGAGGAGTCAGATGTGACTGGGGCCAGCTGGGACTGAATTGGTCCCCGTCTTCTAGATTTGCATCAAAAGCTCTTGATATCCCCGGCTCAGGATTTCACAAAACTGCAATCAGGTGTTAGCCAGGGCTGTATTCTCACCTGGAAGCTTGACTGGGAAAGATGACTTTTAAGATTATTCAGATGGTTGCAAAATTCAGTTCCCTGCAGCTATAAGACTCATGGTGGCTTATTTCTTCAGTATCAGTGTACTTTTGGAGAGCATTTTATAATTTGCAAATGCTTTTTCATTCTAAAATTATAGACAAATATGTTCCTCCTACTCTCATCTAAGGATTTCACCATTCAAACAGTTGCCCAAACTGAAATTCTGAAAGTTACCCTTGGCTGGGCACAGCGGCTCACGCCTGTAACCCCAGCACTTTGGGAGGCCGAGGAGGGCAGATCACCTGAGGTCAGGAGTTTGAGACCAGCCCGGCCAACAAGTAAAACCCTGTCTTTACAAAAAATACAAAAAATTAGCTGGGCATGGTGGCAGGTACCTGTAATCCAAGCTACTCGAGAGGCTGAGGCAGGAGAATCACTTGAACATGGCAGATGGAGGTTGCAGTGAGCCAAGATCACACCACTGCACTCCAGCCTGGGCCACAGTGCAAGACTCCATCTCAAACCAAAAAAAAAGAGAAAAAGAAAAAGAAAGCTACCCTTGATTCCTCTCGATTCCTCAATTCATCAGCAAGTCGTATGGGCTAAATCTCCAGGATAAATCTTGACTCCAATAACTAGTTTCCACTTCGTAGTCACCACCATTGGCCAAGCCACCACCAGCTTATCCAGCCTAATGCAACTATTTTCTTGTTTTGTTGTTGTTGTTTGTTCTTGTTTTTTTTTAGAGACAGTGTCTTCCTCTGTCACTCAGGTTGGAGTGCAGTGGTACAATCACAGCTCACTGCAGCCTCAACCTTCCAGGCTCAAGCAATCTTCCCACATTTGCCTCCTGAGTAGCTGGGACTACAGACACACACCACCACACTTGATTATTTTTTTTAATTTCTGAGGAGATAGGGTCTCACTACATTGCCCAGACTGGTCTTGAACTCCTGGGCTCAAGCAATCCAACAACCTCAGCCTCCCAAAGTGCTAAGATTACAGATGTAAGCCGGTGCGCCTAGCCTGCAACTACCTTCTTACTGCTCTCCCCACTGTCCTTCTAGTCCCCCCAAATCCATTCTCCACAGAGCAGCCAGGGAAGTATGTAAAAGATGAAAATAAGATCATCACTTTGTGTGGGCATGGTGGCTTATGCCTGTAACCCCAGCACTTTGGGAGGCAGAGGCAGGTGAATCACCTGAGGTCAGGAGTTTGAGACCAGCCTGGCCAACATGGTAAAAGCCCATCTCTACTAAAAAATATGTACAAAAATTTAGCTGGGCATGATGTCTGGTGCCTATAATCCCAGCTACTCAGGAGGCTGAGGCAGGAGAATAGCTTGAATCCGGGCGGGGGAGGTTGCAGTGAGCCGAGATCCTGTCTCTGCACTGCAGCCTGTGTGAAAGAGCGAGAATGTCTTAAAAACAAAAACAAAAACAAAAACAAAAACAAAAACAAAAACAAAAAAAATCACTTTCTTTCTTTTTTTTTTGAGACAGAGTTTCAGTCCTGTTGCCCAGGCTGGAGTGCAATGGTGTGATCTCAGCTCACTGCAACCTCTGCCTCCTGGGTTCAAGTGATTCTCCAGCCTCAGCCTCCTGAGTAGCTGGGACTACAGACACGCCACCATGCCCGGCTAATTTTTTGTATTTTTAGTAGAGATAAGGTTTCACCATGTTAGCCAGGATGGTCTCAATCTCCTAACCTCGTGATCTGCCTGCCTCAGCCTCCCAAAGTGCTGGGATTACAGGCATGAGCCACCGTGCCCAGCCCATCACTTTCTTATTCAAAATCTTCCTCGTAGCTTCTTATTGTGATTACAGTAGAATCAAATTCCAGTTCCTCCACGATCTGGTCCCTGCTTACCCCTGTGATTTTATCTCCTTCCACTCTCCGCCTTGGTCATCATGTTTTTGTCATGCTGGGTTCCTTTTGTTCCACAAATATAAGATGACCTGTCTGACTCACAGTCTTTGCACTTACTCTTCTGTCCATCTGGAATTCACTGGCCCTAGACCTGCACGTGGCTGGCTACTTTTCATTGTTCAGTTATTAGTTTAATGTCATCACACTTTACAGAGAGCATCTCTGGTTGCTTTCTGCAAAGTAACAACCACCTCTCAACTTAAAATCACCCTTCATCCCATTACTCAATTTCCTTTTTCTCATAGCACTTGTTACTATCCAAAAATAACTTATTCCTTCCTCCCTTTTCCCTTTTCCTGCTGCTCTTTCTGTCCCACTCTCTCTCTCTCTCTGTTTACTTATACATCTATTTTCTCTCTTTTTTTTTTTTTTTTTTTTTTGAGACAGTGTTTCACTCTTGTTGCCCAGGCTGGAGTGCAGTGACGTGATCTCACCTCACTGCAACCTCCACCTCCCAGGTTCAAACTGTTCTCCTGCTTCAGCCTCCTGAGTAGCTGGGATTACAGGCATGCGCCACCATGCCCAGCTAATTTTTGGCATTTTTAGTAGAGACTGAGTTTCACCATGTTGGTCAGGCTGATCTCGAACTCCTGACTTCAGGTGATCCATCTGCCTTGGCCTCCCAAAGTGCTGGGATTACAGGCATGAGCCACCAGGCCCAGCCTGTATATCTATTTTTCACATGAATATTGCCTGTCTTCTTTCTAGAATATAAATTCCATGAGGAACTTTCAGCACTGTGCCTGACACATAATGGATATTCAATAAGAACTTATGGGATAAATAAATGAACCTTGTAAGGAGGGCATTAAAGGGATTATTAATTTCCATTTTAATTAGAAATAATAGGTCACTTTCCCAAAGTCAAAATATTGTCTGGTGTTTCCCCATGAGTCCTCCAAAGACTGGGACCATGTTTTGTAATTTTTGTTGCCCCAGCAGTCACTGGTATGTAGCACCAAGGAAGAGTAGTAGTTAGTGAACTGGAATCCTGACCGCTCCACTGTGTGTTACCTTGGGCAGGTTATTAAACTTCCCTGTGGCACAATTTCTTAGTATGTAAAATAAGGATAAAAATACGACTTACCTTATAGGGTTATTGAAATCAATTCAATTCATATAGGTAAAGCTTGTAGCTCAGTGGTTGACACATATGAAGGGCAATAGATTTTCTTCATTTCTTCATTTTCTTGTTCATTCACTTTTGCCCCCATTTTCTTTTCCTAGGCATTTAATTAATATTTGCATTAAATGATTGATCTATCATTTTCTAACTGTTTTAATGAGTCATCTTACTTCTTTTCAGTTTCTCTAATCCTAAGCAGGGCTTCTTTCTTGACTTCAGTCACTCACTCCATGAAAGAGAGCAATGTTGCCTTAACTGAAAAGATTAGGCAACACTCTCCCTTCTTTTTTTTTTTTTTTTTTTTAAGACAAGATTTCACCATGTTGGTCAGGCCGGTCTTGAACTCCCGACCTCAAGTGATCTGCCTGCTTTGGCCTCCAAAGTGCTTGGATTACAGGCATGAGCCACCACACCCTGCCCCCCTACCTTTTTTTACATTTTATTTGTATCTGCCTTGGCCATGTGTATAGACACCCAGGGGCCCCTTCTCTCAGCCTGGAGGAGGGGTGGTGGGTGGATTCTGGAGGAAGGATGTATCAGAGTGAGGACACAAAGTTCAACAGGAGGCCCTGCTCCGGTTAGCAAGGGGCATCTGTGTGGCTGGGGACTTGAATCCTGCTCTTCCTCCCCTCCAGGCCATCTTCAGATCTGCATGGGTCCTTCTATTTGACATCAAGTCACTCTTCCCTCTCCCCAGGGACTAGCTATGAGCAGGAGACACAACCTCCTCCCTTGTGTGTTTCAGCTTCTTTTCCTGCTCTTCCCATCCCTTCAATTCTATTCCTGGGGATAGAGACACCAACACCCATAACCTGTCTCCTAAGCCTCTTCATAACCCAGGGTGCCAAGTCCAGACTCCTGACAACTGGTAAGGCCAGCAACCTGGGAGCTCTTACACAGAGGCAGATAAACACAGAGGAAGTTTATCTGCCTCTGAGCAAGGCAGATAAACACGTCTACAGTCCTACCCTCACACAGTGTGAGCTGGCTGTGTGAGGGTACGACTGTAGACGTGTTTATCTGTGTAAGGCAGGACTGCCACTATGGCAGGCTGTAGGGAGCCACGGGGCTCTGGGGTGTGTCTGAAAGTGGGGGCAGAAAGGTTCAGGAAGCCAAGGACATGGGCTTATTGATCGAAGAAGTCCATGTGTGCTCCAGACTTAAACACCTCCTTTTGCAGCAAGCTCAGCCGTTTCTGTGCTGACACCTTGCAGTCCCGCAGCTCCCGCTTTGCCTTCAGCTTCTACAGCCTTTTCGCATGTCTGGGTCCTTGGAGGTCTCCCGGGCCAACTTCTGCTGCACATCTGTGTCCAGAGGACCTGGGGCACAGTTTGGCACCCTCACATACCAGCAGCCTTTCTGCACAGTACAGCGCCCAGCCTCTGAAGCGCGCAGAGGGTTGAGACGTTAATCACAGTTCTGTTGAGGCCAGGATGGTCGGGAAGGCCTCCAAGACGCTGCAAGTCTGGGAGAGAGAGCATGGAGGTCAAGTTCAGCGCTCAGTCTTTGTTCATTTGAATGGAGTCACCCAGGTCCACGAAGCCTTGGGACACATGCCCCGGAGAGCCCGCGTGGTTGATGAGCAGCAGTCGCAGCAGTGGCTGCAAGCCCCACATCGGCGCCCAGGTCTGTGGGCACCTGCACCACGCGCAAGCCAGGCCGCCCGGTGCCCAGCTGGGTCTCCAGCTTCGTCGTCGTTGTGGGCGTTGAGGACCAGCACGGAGCCCAGCGACAGCCGCGAGGCCAGGAGGCCCGGGTCAGTACACACACAGCACGCCCCAGGCCGCCCTCCACGCCGCAGTCCTGGCTGGACCCAGGCCCCTCCCTTCTAGTATTCTGTGAGTCTCCTGATCATGAACTAAGTCCCCAGTGAAGCAGGAAGGAGCCGCTAAGGCCGGATAAAGTTTTATCTTCAACTATGAGCAGAAATATTTAATATTTCAGGCCTTAGGTTATATCCAGAGAGCCCAGCTCCTTGCTGGGTTTTTAGAATCTTTTTTTTTTTTTTTTTTTTTTTTTTTTTGATACAGAGTCTTGCTCTTGTTGTCCAGCCTGGAGTGCAATGGCGTAGTCTCGGTTCACTGCAACCTCTGCCTCCCAGGTTCCAGTGATTATCCTGCCTCAGCCTCTAGAGAAGATGGGATTACAGGTGCCCGCCACCATGCCCGTCTAATTTTTGTGTTTTTAATAGAGACAGGGTTTCACCATGTTGGCCGGGCTGGTCTGGAACTCCTGACCTCAGATAATCCGCTCACCTCAGCCTCCCAAAGGGCTGGGATTACAGGCATGAGGCACTGCATCTGGCCAGAATCCTTATTTTGCTTTCTTTAGAGATGGAAAGAATGCTCCCCTCTTTCCTCCTCTTTTATCATCCATGCCCAGCTCTTAGTAGGGGCCTTAAAAATGGTAGTTTTATCTCCCATCTCCATGTCCCACCAAAACGTCTAGATTTGAATATCACTTCAAAAGTAAGAGTCAAATGAATGCTGATCGCAGCTATACTCATAATAAAGATTAGAAGCAACCAAAGATCCGCCAATAGGTGAATGGATAAACTGTGCTCATGGCCTAGCTGTACAATGGAATACTACTCAGCAAGAAAAAGGAATGAACTATCAGTGCACACAGCAACGCGGGTGAATCTTGAAGATATTATGCTGAGTGAAAGAAGTCACACACAGAAGAGTTCATACTGTATGATTACCTATATGAAATGTTAAAGAAAAATCTAATCTAGAGTCACAGAAAGCTCACCAGTGGTTGTCTGGGGCTAGGGTTGAGTGGGGATAGACCAACACAAAGGAATGGTTTTGTTTTTGTTTTAATTTGTTTTGAGATGGTGTCTTGCTCTCTCACGCAGGCTGGAGTCCACTGGTGCAATCTTGGCTCACTGCAACCTCCGCCTCCCGGGTTCAAGTGATTCTTGTGCGTCAGCCTCCCAAGTAGCTGGGATTACAGATATGTACCCCCACGCCCAGCTAATTTTTGTATTTTTAGTAGAAACGAGGTTTCTCTATGTTGGCCAGGCTGGTCTTGAACTCCTGGCCTCAAGTGATCTGCCTGTCTGTGTCTTCCAAAGTGCTGATATTACAGGTGTAGCCACCATGCCCGGCTGTTTCTGTTTAATTTTTTTTTTAAATTTTACTTTGAGTGAAGCATGTTGACACAAAGGAATATTTTTGGATGATGGAAATGTTCTGTATCTTAATTATGGTGGTGATTATTTGGATGTATTGCTTTGTCAAAACTCATGGATGTGTACAATTAAAATGAGAGCGTCTTACTGTACATAAACTATACCTCAGTGAAACTGGTTAGAGAGAAACAGGAATCAAGATAAAATGACAATGTGGTTAAACCACACTTGGCAGTTTCTGGTAATGGTGTTTTTTTCTTTTTATCCATCCTCTAAGGAAACAACCAGAACAACAAAAACCTTTGTTGTACAGACATTCCAGTAAGGAGTATTGGCCACTCCTTGGAGTGAGGAGGAGTTTGGGTGTAGCGTGTTATGCTTTTATCATCTGGGAAGGAGAACATCTGTTCTGTCCCATCAGCTTTGTTCCTTTATTCCCAAAGGGTGTGGGGTGTGTTATGTTACTTTATGAAGCTTTCTCAAGTTCTGCCCATCTTCTTTCACTACCTCACTTTCCCCCATTCATTTTCTTCCTTTCTTCATAATTCTTTGCCTGCCAAGTTCTATGAAGATCTGAATCACAGAAAAGCAGATCACCTCACATTAATCTGAAAAGCCAGATTTAAACAGGAAAAGCAAGCAGGAAGTTTTCAGGCAATCATCTTGAGATAATCCAGGTTGAAGTTCCGCTTCCTACTCTTTTCTCACAATCTGCATTTCTTTGAATAATTGAGGCGAATTCTTTATTACTCCCCTTGTCTGGGCCAGTGAAGAAACATGGTGAGTTCCTGAGAGTTTGGAGTTTGCAGATCAGAAAAACAATGTTTAAAAAATACGTAAATACTTTGGAATCAGTTTTTTTAAAGAAATTATTTAAAAAATTTCATCACAAAAGATTAAAACAATGTAGAGCTTTATAGTGTAAAATATAAAAACTTCCATGCCCAGAAATAACCATTTTAATTTTTGGTGAGTACCTTTCTTGTTTATTCTATATATGTTTGTCTTACGTCTTAAACGTAAATATGCCATACTGTATGTACTGTTCTGCAACTTGCTTTTTTCAACTACCAATATTCTTAGAAATCTTTTCATATCTGTTTATATATTACATTGAGTCATTTGAAATTGTTATTTATGTCAATAGTAAAACATTGGCAGTTTCATAAGGTTAACCTAATACATTTACTTATATTTTAATGACTATTGTGTTGTAAGATATGATTATAGCATAATTTTTTTAACAATTACCCTGCTGATGGGCGTTTAAGTTGTTTCTTATTGTGCTAAAATAAACAGAACTGTAATAAAACAAATATATGAATATTTATATATGTATTTGGGTGTATATATATCTTTGTGCATATACCTTTGCATATATGTGTATGTATCTTTATATATTGTTCTGTCTATCTCTTTTTGCATATATGTATCAGTATTTCTGTAGAAT
Source organism: Alouatta palliata (assembly GCA_004027835.1). Classification (NCBI taxonomy): domain Eukaryota; kingdom Metazoa; phylum Chordata; class Mammalia; order Primates; family Atelidae; genus Alouatta; species Alouatta palliata. The sequence continues at coordinate 3,981 of PVKV010027478.1, read as the reverse complement.
AGATTGAGTAGACTCCTAGACACATAACTGTGGGTCAAGGGGTTTACATATTTTACATTTTGATAATTATTACCAAAGTGTTTTCTAAAATGTCCCTAACAATTCATATTCCCAGAGTGTCCTTTCCCCCAACACTCTCACTAATCTCATGGGTAAACTGTTTGTTTGTTTGTTTGAGACAGCATTTCCCTCTTGTTGCCCAGGCTGGAGGGCAATGGAGCAATCTCAGCTCACTGCAACGTCTGCCTTCTGGGTTCAAGCAATTCTCCTGCCTCAGCCTCCCAAGTAGCTGGGATTACAGGCGTGTGCTACCACACCTAGCTAATTTTGTATTTTTAGTAGAGACGAGGTTTCTTCATGTTGGTCACACTGGTCTTGAACCCCCGACCTCAGGTGATCCGCCTACCTCGGCCTCCCAAAGTGCTGGGATTATAGGCATGAGCTACCGTGCCCGGCCATAAATTGGTTTTTGAAGCATTTCAAAATGAGTTATTTTATTCAACAAAAGATGTAAGAAAGACCTGCTTATGTCCAGCTCTGTGCTTAGCCTGGGAAGTAAATATGTGTGTAATTAATGTGGTCACTGCCTTCACAGTGTGTTTATTCTGATTGGTGAGACAAGATTAATGCACACACAACACAGTTGCAATGATTCAGTGTCAGAATTACCAATCATCTCTACCAAGATTAATTAAAAATATACCAACTGCCTATGCTGAGGGTCCATGGAATTCAGACAGAATTGAGGGGCACTCCCCCTTCCTTCACTTACTATGTGCATGACCCTGAGTTTCTTTATTTGTAAAATGGGGATAATAATAGTGTTAGCTTGGTGTAGAAGTAATAGTGGGTTTTCGCCATTAATTTCAATGGCAAAACTGTGATTACTTTTGTACCAACCTAGTAGTTTCTTTATAGGGTGGTTGTGAAGATTAAATGTACAGTGCTTGGCACTCAGCAAGAACTCCATGGAATGTTAGCTATTCCTGTTTGTCTTCACTTCGAGAGCACCTGCCGGCTTCATGGGCCTATCGTTATCTCTCGTAGGATGTGGCATCAAGTACTGGATACAAATATTTCTTTTTTGTTGTTGTTGTTTTTTTTAAAAACGGGGTTTCACCATGTTGGTCAGGCTGGTCTTGAACTCCCGACCTCAGGTGATCCGCCCGCCTTGGCCTCCAAAGTGCTTGGATTACAGGTGTGAGCCACCACGCCCAGCCGAATACAAATATTTCTTACGTGGTGTGTCTAATGCTGAGGGGTTGGGACCATTGTCCCTCTCTTTGAACATTACACTTCTACTAGTACAATCTGGTTGCTAAGGTTTCCACTCTAAAGTTATTTTGTATTCTAAAAACTTTAAACATTCCCTGTGCTTTCAAACAGAAGGAATGCATGTTGCTCTTTCACAATGCCCCCGATTAGTGGTTGAAAAAGGGCCGTTTCAATGAAAACATAAAATTATATTTTAGAAAGAAGACGTTAAGGGGAGACACTGTAGACATTTTTAACCAAGAATAGGATGGTGCAAAGTTAAGCCAAGGTGATATCATAGCTTATCGTAACAGACAAATTCGCTACATTTATTAGTAATGTTTCAGAAGCTGTTTCCTTCCAGGTATGTAAATTTTGTGTCCACTGTGGTGGCAGAGCTGCCAGGTGGAAAAGTGCCTGGTCCATTATGCATAGCCATGAAAGTACTGTAGTCCATGCACATGCAGCGTCTTTCTCCAGTACCTGTACTAAATCTGTTCCAATTAATTGCCCATTTGATGCTCAGGTGGTTGTAGCAACTGCTGCTCAGTGGAAATTGTGAGAAAAGATCAGATAAATGTACACAATTGACATTCTAACACGAGGGCATTGTCCCTAGTGGAAACTCATTAGGACGAAGGACTTTGGTGCATGTAAATTGCTTTTGGAAAGAGGCATCTCCATTGGCTGCTAAGGACACCCTGACAACGTGGACAGGTCTGGATTGATAGGCAGCATCAAGGAAATGCTAAAATGCCACTTAAAGGCAGTGCTGAAACCACTGCTGCTCACTGAGACCCAAGGTTTTCTGTGTTGGGAGTCTGTTGGCATAATTATTTGTTATGAGTGAAGTGATTCACAGGCTACCTAGAGTAGGCTACCTGTTCTCCCCCTGAGAGTCCCGACCTACTTAGGCTTATTGGATTCCTTTGACTATTTCACGAAAGTTCTAGTCTTTCTTACCAGTAAAATAGCCTTGCTCCTACATACCTAGGATTTTGCATATAATCTCTGGGGTTTCATAGATGCCCCGGAAGTACCATGGACCCTGGGTTAAGAAATCCTGCTTTGTGCTGTTTTCTTCACCCTTTACTTCTAGCAGTGTCACTGGTAGCTTCTCCTTCTCAGGATGAAGGTCTACCGACCTGACCTTCATCCTACAGAGTTGATCCTTCCTTCAAGTCTGGCTCATGTTTCACCCTTCTGGAGCTCTTTGTGCTCTGAGCTCCATAGGCACTTGGAATTGGTAACTCTCAATTTAGTACCCAATTGTTTTTAGGACTACCGGGTTATATCTACCACTAACACAGCATTTATATATTCATTCATTCAATACATGTTTAATGAGTGTCTATGTTCCAGACACAGTTCCCAGACACTTACTGTACAGTATGATAATCAGTATCATACAGTATTTATATATTCATTTATTCAACACATATTTAATGAGTGCCTACTATGTGCCAGGCACTGTTCCCAGACACTTATTGTACTGCACTATAATCAGTATCATACAGTATTTATACATTCATTTATCTGACACATATTTAATGAGTGCCTACTACGTGTCAGGCACTGTTCCCAGTATCAGTATTATACAGTCAGCCTGCCAGCTTCCCCACTAGACCACGTCCATGTAGGCAAGGACCAGGTCTCTCACTCTGCCACATCTTCTCTTTCTGTATTCCCACTCATCTGTCAAGGCTCAGCTCAAATACCATCTCTTCTGGGATGGGTCAGGCAATCCTCTCCGGTACTCCGCTGGCACCCTGTGCTTACCACTGTTGGAGCTCCTACCACATTATTTTGAAGTAATCTGTTCCCATATCTGTGTCCCCTGGTGTAGTCTCCTCCATGCCAGGGTCTTCCACCCAGTACGGAGCCTGGCAATGGGAAAACTCAGTAAATATTTGTTGAATACCTAAATTTTCTCTCACCTCCATTCCTTCAAACATGCTGTTCCCGCTGCCTGAAATATTCTTCCTTTCTTTACTATTTGCAAATTCTTATCAATCTAAACATCACTTCCTCAGGAAAGTTTTTTTGATCTGTAGATGAAGTTAGGTACCCTCATGCAATGCTCCCAACATGATTTTGGACTGCCTCTAACATTGTACTTTATTGAGCGGTCCTCCCTCAGTATCCTCAGGGGATGGGTTCCAGGACCCCCTCGGGTACTAAAATCTTCTGATACTCAAGCCCCTCACATAAACATAGTGTTTGCATATCACCTATGCACAACCTCCCGAATACTTTATCTTTATTTTATTTTATTTATTTATTGACACGGATCTCACTCTGCTGCCCAGGCTAAAGTGCAATGGTGCAATCTCCGCTCACTCCAACCTCTGCTCCTGGTTTCAAGCAATTCTCTTGCCTCAGCCTCCTGAGTACCTGGGATTACAGGTGTGCACCACCATGCCTGGTTAATTTTTGTATTTTTAGTAGAGACAGGGTTTCACCATGTTGGTCAGGCTGGTCTGGAACTCCTGACCTCAGGTAATCTGCCCGCCTTGGCCTCCCAAAGTACTGGGATTACAGGCATGAGCCACCATGCCCAGGCTTTTATTTTTAAAATTTTTGCTCTCTTATGTAATTTTACATTTTTACCTTTAAAAAATATTTTTTGCCACAATGCCATTGACAGAGGACTCCTGTATACTTTAAATCATTTCTACATTACTCATAATACCAAATATAATGGAAATGTTATGTAAATAAGTTATT
>PVKV010027477.1:0-26337 GCA_004027835.1 Alouatta palliata | reverse complement strand
GAACTTCCAGTACTATATTGAATAGGAGTGGTGAGAGAGGACATCCTTGTCTAGTGCCAGATTTCAAAGGGAATGCTTCTAGTTTTTGCCCATTCAGTATGATATTGGCTGTTGGTTTGTCGTAAATAGCTTTTATCATTTTGAGATATGTTCCATCAATACCTAGTTTATTGAGGGTTTTTAGCATAAAGGGCTGTTGAATTTTGTCAAAGGCCTTCTCTGCATCAATTGAGATTATCATGTGGTTTTTGTCTTTGGTTCTGTTTATGTGGTGGATTATGTTTATAGATTTGTGTATGTTGAACCAGCCTTGCATCCCCGGGATGAAGGGGATAAGCTTTTTTATATGCTGTTGCAATCGGTTTGCCAGTATTTTATTGAAGATTTTTGCATCTATGTTCATCATGGATATTGGCCTGAAGTTTTCTTTTCTTGCTGAGTCTCTGCCGGGTTTTGGTATCAAGATGATGTTGGTCTCATAAAATTATTTGGGAAGGATTTCCTCTTTTTGGATTGTTTGGAATAGTTTCAGAAGGAATGATACCAGCTCCTCTTTGTATATCTGATAGAATTCGGCTGTGAACCCATCTGGACCTGGGCTTTTTTTGGGTAGTAGGCTCTTAAATGCTGCCTCAACTTCAGACCTTTTTATTGGTCTATTCAGGGTTTCGACTTCTTCCTGGTTTAGGCTTGGGAGGATTCAAGTGTCCAGAAATTTATCCATTTTTTCCAGGTTTACTAGTTTATGTGCATAGAGTTGTTTGTAATAATCTCTGATGATGGTTTGAATTTCTGTGGAATCTGTGGTGATGATATCTCCTTTATCATTTTTTATTGCATCTATTTGATTATTTTCTCTTTTCTTTTTTATTAATCTGGCTAGTGATCTGTCTATTTTGTTGACCTTTTCGAAAAACCAGCTGCTGGATTTATTGATTTTTTGAAGGGTTTTTCGTGTCTCTATCTCCTTCAGTTCTGCTCTGATCTTAGTTATTTCTTGTCTTCTGCTAGGTTTTGAGTTTTTTTGATCTTGCTCCTCTAGCTCTTTCAATTTGACAATAGGGTGTCAATTTTAGATCTCTGCTTGCTTCTCATGTGGGCATTTATTGCTATATATTTTCCTCTAGAGACTGCTTTAAATGTGTCCCAGAGATTCTGGTATGTTGTGTCTTCATTCTCGTTGGTTTCAAAGAACATCTTTATTTCTGCCTTAATTTCATTGTTTATCCAGTCAACATTCAAGAGCCAGTTGTTCAGTTTCCATGAAGCTGTGCGGTTCTGAGTTAGTTTCTGAATTCTGAGTTCTAACTTGATTGCACTGTGGTCTGAGAGACTGTTTGTTATGATTTCCGTTCTCTTGCATTTGCTGAAGAGTGATTTACTTCCAATTATGTGGTCAATTTTAGAGTAGGTTCGATGTGGTGCTGAGAAGAATGTATATTCTATGGATTTGGAGTGGAGAGTTCTGTAAATGTCTATTAGATTTGCTTGATCCAGGTCTGAGTTCAAGTCCTCCATATCCTTGTTAATTTTCTGTCTCGTTGATTTGTCTAATATTGACAATGGGGTGTTCAAGTCTCCCACTATTATTGTGTGGGAGTCTAAGTCTCTTTGTAAGTCATTAAGAACTTGCCTTATGTATCTGGGTGCTCCTGTATTCGGTGCGTATATATTTAGGATCATTAGCTCTTCTTGTTGCATTGATCCTTTTACTATTATGTAATGTCCTTCTTTGTCTCTTTTGATCTTTGTTGGTTAAAGTCTATTTTATCAGAGATGAGAATTGCAACTCCTGCTTTTTTTTGCTCTTCATTTTCTTGGTAAATCTTCCTCCATCCCTTTATTTTGAGACTTTGTGTATCTTTGCATGTGAGATGGGTTTCCTGGATACAGCACACCAACAGGTTTTGGCTTTTTATCCAGTTTGCCAGTCTTTGTCTTCAGATTGGGGCATTTAGCCCATTTACATTTAGGGTTAATATTGTTATGTGTGAATTTGGTCCTGCCATTTTGATGCTAGCTGGCTGTTTTGCCGGTTAGTTGATGCAGTTTCTTCATTGCGTTGCTGCTCTTTGCCATTTGGTATGTTTTTGGAGTGGCTGGTACTGGTTGTTCCTTTCTACGTTTAGTGCCTCTTTCAGGAGTTCTTGTAAAGCAGGCCTGGTGGTGATGAAATCTCTGAGTACTTGCTTGTTCGCAAAGGATTTTATTTTTCCTTCACTTATGAAGCTTAGTTTGGCTGGATATGAAATTCTGGGTTGAAAGTTCTTTTCTTTAAGGATGTTGAATATTGGCCCCCATACTCTTCTGGCTTGTAACTTTCAAATTTAATACACCAGTCAGTGAAGATGGAAATATTAACTGATCTGAGTTATCAAATATCAATGCTGTTCTGGAAAAAAAGTGCCAGCATTCAGATGATGATATTATTATAACTCATCATCATCATCATCATTATTATCATCATCATCATCATGGTCATCAGTAATGGCTCTGTATGATAGTCTTACTAATCTTTCCAGATGAATTACACTATAAACTTGTCCAGAGAGTGGGCTGGAGACTGTAACTGGTACATAATGTCATGTAACTTAATGAACATATTAATATTTTACTTAGTCTTCTCATGCAAGAATAAGGCATATGTCTTCGTAAATTTATTTTTCCTCTATTAGAGTTTTGTATCATCCTATAAATATTGAAATTGCAAAATTATAAATCATGCTAAAGAAATCCTCTATAACTTAATATATTTCATTTTTATCATACAACTTATGTAGACATAAAATATTTGATATGCTATGTGAAAAGCCAGAATTCATGACGCCATGTATAAATATAAGTGGATTTCAGGAAAAATTGAAAATAATTATATAAAAATATCAACTTATGGGATGATAGTAGCACTTTTTTCATTCTTGGCAAATTTTCTTTAATGATATTATTAATTTCTTCCGAGAAGAAATTAAGCAAAGATGGTGAGATGGTTTAGATATTTGTACCCTTCAAATCTTGTGTTGAAATGTAATCCCCAAGCCAGGCACAATGGCTCATGCCTATAATCTCAACACTTTGGGAGGCCCAGGCAGCCGGATCACTTGAGGTCAGGAGTTCAAGACTAGCCTGGTGAAACCCTGTCTCTGCTAAAAAACATATACAAAAATTAGCTGAGAATCCTGGTACGCTCCCAGCATAATCCTGGTAAATCCCAGCTACTCACTACTTGGGAGGCTGAGAAAGGAGAATCGCTTGAATCCCGGAGGCGAAGGATGCAGTGAGCTGAGATCACCACTGTGCTCTAGCCTGGGCAACACAGTGAGGCTCCATTTCCAAAAAAGAAAAAAAAAGAAGAAGAAATGTACTCCACAATGTTGGAGGTGGGCCTGACGGGTGGTGTTTGAGTCATGAGGGTGGATCCCTCGTGAATGGCTTAGTGCCATCACTTTGGTGGTAAATGAGTTCACAAAAGATCTGGGTTTTTTTTTTTTTTTTTTTTTTTGAGTTGGAGTCTTGCTCTATTGCCAGGCTGGAGTGCAGTGGCGCAATCTCGGCTCACTGCAACCTCCGCCTCCTGGGTTCAAGCGATTCTTCCGCCTCAGCCTCCCAAGTAGCTGGGACCACAGGCACATGCCACCATGCCTGGCTATTTTTTGTATTTTTAGTAGAGACGGGGTTTCACCAGGTTGGCCAGGATGGTCTCGATCTCTTGACCTCGTGATCCACCCGCCTCGGCCTCCCAAAGTGCTGGGATTACAGGCGTGAGCCACTGCGCCCGGCCCAGATCTGGGTTTTTAAAACTGTGTGACTCCTCCCCGCTTCTCTCTCTTTCTCCCTTTCTCCTTCTGCCACAGTTATAAGCTCCCTAAGGCCCTCACCAGAAGTCTTGTGGATGGCAGCATCATGCTTCCTATATAGCCTGCAGAACCATGAGCCAATTAAACCTCTTTATTTTTTCTGAGGCAGGGTCTCCCTCTGTCACCTCAACCTGCTGAGTAGCTGGGACTACAGGCACACACCACCACGCCTGGCCAATTTTTGTATTTTTAGTAGAGACAGGGTTTCACCATGTTGGCAAGGCTGGTCTCGAACTCCCTGGCCTCAAATGACTGCCCACCTCAGCCTCCCAAAATGTTGGCATGAGCCACCATGCCCGGCCCTAAACCTCTTTTCTTTATAACTTACCCAGACTCAGGTATTTTGTTACAGTACTGCAAGAACGGTTTAACACAGATGGTGAATTTTGTAAAATATTTTCTTTTAAATTGTGACTTATACCTTTATTCTCTGGACGGCCTGATGAATTATGTTTTACTTCACTTTGCTTTCCAGGAAAAAGTGCTATGGAATACCAAAGACATATTGTTTTTTGGTTTCAACTACTAAGTTTATTTAGGATTTCATAATTTCTACATTTTTGATATTACTGGTCTTACTATGTCATACATTTTCTTGATTTTGTTTTATCAGCTTGAAGACTATATTTATATAGTATATTTCTAGATAGAAATATACTATATAAATATATTTCTAGGTAGAAATAAAATTTGTTAGAGAAATTTTAAATTTTAAATAAAATTTGTTAGAGAAATTATAAGAAAATTATAATCTCTTAATTTTTCCTTCAACATTTTATAGTAAAAAGTGTCAAATGTTTCAGAAATGTTGATTCCTAGTGCTTATTCCTTTATCCAGTGGTTGTCCACCCCTCTCTGGCCAGGTTATGATATTAAAAAATGTCTCCACATGTTGAAAAATTTTCTCTAAGAGGATGAAATTATGAGCCACTATTCATGAGGGATATTAGTATGTCATTTTTAAAAATAGTTTGACGTTATTGTCTCATAACATGAGTGGGTGGTGCTTCCTCTTGCTTTATTTTCTGAAAAATTTTACATGAGATCAGTATTATTTCTTTCTTGATTGATAAAATTTACCAGTGAAACTAAGTGTACTAGAATTTACTTTGTGTGTAGGTTGCTGGTAACAAATTAAATTCTTTTAACAGAAATAGAGCTATTCAGAATTTGTTTCTTCTTGTTTCAGTTTTGAGAAGTTGTATTTTTCTAGGAGTTTGTTCATTTCATATAAGTTGTCAAATTTGTTGGCATAAGGTTTTTCATAATATTCTCTTACAATCCTTTTAATATTGGTTGAATCTATGGTTATAATTGCTTTTAAATTATTGGTTATTTGGGTTCTCTTTTTTCTTCATAACAAGGAGTTTGTCAGTTTTGGATTGTTTCCAGTTTAGGGCTATTACAAATAAAGCTGTATGAACGTTTGTGTACAAGTTTGTATGTGTGCATGTTTTCATTTTGCTTGAATGTATGCCTATAAGTGAAATTACTGGGTTATGTGGTAACTATGTTCTGTTGTTTGAGAAACCATTAAACTGTTTTCCACAGTGGCTGGATTATTTTACACTCCCTGACTCCAGTAGTGTATGAAGGTTGCAATTGCTTTACCACCTTTCCAAAATTTGTCAACAGTGTCTTTTTTAATTCTACCTATTCTAGTGTGTGTGAAGTGGTGTCTTATTGTGGTTTTGATTTGCATTTGCTAGTGACTAATAATATTGAATATGTTTTTATGTGGTTACTGGCCATATGTATGTCTTCCTTGGCTGCTGCAGTTGAATTTATCATTTCTTCCATTTATGGTCTATGCTTTAGTGTTCCTATCTAAGAAACTTTGTTTATCTCAAGGTCATTAAGATTTTATCCTAGTTGTCTTCTGGAAGTTTTATGATTTTAGGTTTTCTATTAGTCTATTATACAGTTTGTCTTAATTTTTATATATGATTTGAAGAAAGGGTCAGTGTTCGTTTTTTCCCCATACAGATATGCAGTAGTTCCAGCACTTGTTGAAAAGATTTTTCTTTTCCCACTGAATTTCCTTGACACTTAAAAAAAACCATATATATGGCCTATTTCTGGACTCTGTATCCAGCTCTCTTGGTCTATATATCCACCTTTTCTAAGGTCAGACTGTTTTGTCAGTGTAGCTCAGGGCTTCTCAGTTTCAGATTATTTAAATTTTGGTTCCAATAATTCTTTGTTGGCAATATTTTCAAAGAACTAGCTTTTGGCTTTGTTAATTTTCTCTATTGTATGTTTTCTATTTTTCTGACTTTTGTTGTAATTAATTTTATTTCCATTCTGATACTTACTTTGCGTTTACTTTGTTGTTATTTTTTAGGTTCTTAAAATAAAATCATAGATCATTAACTTAGAGCTTTAAAACTGTTTTCTAATACAAGCATTTAAAACTATGCATGTCTCCCTAAGCACTGCTTTACCCACATCCCATGTATTTTTATGTGTTCTATTTTTGTCAGTGTTTAAAAGAATTTCTAAATTCTCTTCTAATTTCTCCTTTGACACATAGCATTTGAAAACTTGCATTTAATTTCCAAATATTCGAGGTTTCCTAGATATCTTACTTTTATTGCTTTGTAATTTAATTCTGTTGTGGTTGGAGAATATACTCTATATGCTATCAGTTCCTTAGAAGTTATTGAGATTTGTTTTATGGCTCAGCATATGGTCTATCTTGGTGAATGTACCATGTGCACTTGAAGAAGATAAGTATCCTGCAGTTGTTGGATGTAATAATATCCAAATGTTGATTATATCACAATATTTTATAGTATTATACAAATCTGCTATGTCCTGAATTTTGTCCAGTTGTTCTATCAATTGATAAAATAAGTATATTAAAAAATTTTACTATGATTGCAGAATTATCTCTCCCTCCCTTTAATTTGGTTATTTTTTTCTTTATGTGTTTTGAGGTTCTGTTATTAGGCACATATTTATAATTTATATGTCTTTCTGATGGATTGCTCCTTTCGTATTTCTGATATATTCTCTTTTATCTCTGATAATATTTTTTGTCTTATTGTCTATGTAATCTGATATAAATATATCTTCTTCAGCCTTCTTAGGCTTACTTGTTTTTCCGAATACCATCTTAGTTGGGGGCTAGAGCTTCAACAAGCGCATTTTGTGGAAACACAAACGTTTAGTCCCTAAAAATGTTCTTGTGATTCATATTTGAAATAAGTTTCTTGTAGATAGCATATAGTTAGGCTATGTTCTTTTATCCAGTCTGCCAATCTTTGTCTTCTAATTGGTGTGTTTACACCAGTTACATTTAATGTAATTATTGATATGTCTGGGCTGAAATCTTTCATTCTATTTTTAGTTTTCTGTTAGTTTCTTCTTTCTTGCTTATTTGTTTTATTTTTTCTGATGTCCTCTGGGTTGCATAACATTTTAAAAAAAATAATTATTGGTGTTTTTTTTTTTTTTTTTTTTTTTTTTGAGACAGGGTCTCACTCCCGTTGTCCAGGCTAGAGTGCAGTGGTACAATCATGGCTCACTGCAGCCTCAACTTCCTGGTCTCAATCAGTCCTTCCACCCCAGGCTTCCAAGTAGCTGGAACTACAGGCACAAACCACCACACCTGGCTAATATTTTGTATTTTTATTAGAGATGGAGTTTTGCCATGTTGCCTAGGGTAGTCTCAAACTCCTGGCCTCAAAGTATCTGCCCACCTCAGCCTCCCAAATTGCTTACAGGCATGAGCCACCATGCCAGGCCAGTATATATATTTTTCATTGCATATACTTTCAAACCTATCTGTGTCTTCTTACTTAAAGAAGACACAAATAATGATGGTATCATGTGCAGAACATATGGTTGAGTCTTGCTTTTTTAACCCACTCTGATAATTTTTGCTTTTAAATGTGTTTAGATCATTAACATTTAATGTAATTATTGACATGGCTGGATCTAGGTCTATCTACTATTTCATCATCTCATCATCTGTACACTTCATTTTTTGTTTTCTGTTCCCATCTTACCACTTTTGAAACAATTTTCTTAGTATTCCATTTCAATATATCTATTTCATTTTTAGCTATATTTCTTTGTATTGCTATTTCAGTGATTGCTCTAAGAGTTATAATATACATCCCTAACCAGAACTTGCCTTTTTAATGCAGTACTTCAAAGATTTTCCTGGAAGCCTACCCAGCAGATGTCTTTTTATATCTCATCAGCTAAAATTGGGTTTAATCACTACTTTTAGACCAAGCATTGTCCATGGATAGTGACTAGGTTAGACAAATTTGATTCACATTCTGGAACTGGAGGATGAATCCATCTACACTGAAATAGAGGATTCTTTTTGTTTGGTATTTGTTAGCAGGAAAGAAAGAGGGTGACTACAAAGAAAACAGGAGTCAGTGTCTGCCATGGTCATTAACTTGTCTAATGCACTTAGTGTGCCAACATTTTAACCTCAGCACATTTTTAACATGGTTATTTTTTTTATTGTTATTTCCCTTTAATTATCTCATTAATAAAGGAAAACTATCCCTTTCAAAAAATTACATTAAATCTAGCTTCTAGTATTTGTTGCCCATGCCTCCTATTCCCATTTTGTTGTATTTTTTAGGCTAGGAGTACCCTTTGGAATAAATCTTGAAAGTCTGTGCAAAACTGGCCTATGGTAGATAGTGCTTATTATCTACAAATGAGTGATTAAGTAGCATGCATAAAAGTGGTGATTTTCTGACTACAAAAATGAAATTTCACGCAAAATCAGTTCAGTTTTATCCTAGCAGATCAGAATTTCTCTTGAGATTATTTTGCCATAAAGGAGTCAATCATAACTTTTCTTTAAAAAAAAAATGTAAAAGAGAGAAAATAAAAGATTAATTTGGGCCATTGGCTATTTCCTTTCTCATATTTAAAAGAAAGTAGGTCATAAACAATGTTACATGTAATTTTGTTTCTAAAAGCTTAAGTAGTATTTTAAGCACCTTTGACTTACTACATTTTGGTACAATATGGATATACTTGTGGAAATATTCATAACTAGAGGAAAAAAAGAATTGGCATTTGCAAAGTTTAATTAAATGTAAGACGTTTGGTTTGTGAAAACCAGGCCATAATTTTGAAAGCACATTGCCCACTTTTTTCTCCAGTAGGAGGGTACAGCTATTCATTACTGATGATTGAATTATAAATTCTCTAAGGCAGAGACTATATTTTCTGTCTCATTAGCAACCTGTGTGTGCAGGGGGACAGGTTGTTTAGTTATGGTTGTTTACAACTTAATAAATACGTATATACACATTATCTTTTTTTCTTTCTTTTTGAGGCAGAGTCTCGCTCTGTCGCCCAGGCTGGAGTGCCGTGGTGCGAACTTGGCTCACTGCAACCTCTGCCTTTCAGGTTCAAGAGGTTCTCCTGCCTCAGCTTCCCAAGCAGCTGGGACTACAGACACGTGCCACCATGCCCAGCTGATTTTTTTGTATTTTTAGTAGAGATAGGGTTTCACCCTGTTAGCCAGGATGGTCTTGATGTCCTGACTTCATGATCCACCCACCTCGACCTCCCAAAGTGCTGAGATAACAGGCATGAGCCACCATGCCCAGACTTATACACATTATCTTATTGGATTTCCTTAACCTTCCAAGGAGGTAGTAGAGGAAATGTCTCCCATTTTATGGATATTTCCTCTATGCTAGCATCCCCAGGCCCCCTATGCTGTACAACTTCCTTGGAGTTGGGCCATGTACCACCTGCAAAGAGACTTTCCTGCCTTCTAAGTGTTTCCAGAGGGACAGCATGCAGAGTCTGGGTGGAAAATCGTTGATTGTGCAGCACTGTTCATTAACATCCCCAGACCTCACTCAAAGTGCCAGCACTGCCCTCCTGCCATTGTGACATTCAGAAATGCCCCTCCCCACCACCCGCCAGATGCCCTGGGAAGCAGTGCCATGTCAGGACTCTCTACCATGCTGCCTCTCCAATGTCCTAATTGGCAGGATTTATAATCACAGTGAATAAAAATAGCCTTGTCAAAGAATTTTGAACATTTTGAACCAAACACATAAACCTCCTGTATGCAAGCTTGCTTGAGGACACGCAAGGGAGTACTTGGAGGAGATTAAGAAATACTTGGACCAGCCTGGGTAACAGAGGGAAACCCTTTCTCTATAAAAAAAAAAAAAAAAAAAAAATGCAAAAATTAGCTTGGCATGGTGGTATGCGCTTGTAGTTCCAGCTACTTGGGAGGCTGAGGTGGGAGGATGGCTTGTGCAGGGGAGGCAGAGGTTGGAGTGAGCCATGCTTGTGCACTGCATGCCAGCCTGGGAACAAAGCAAGACGCTGTCTTTAAAAAAGAGAAAGAGACCGGGCGTGGTGGCTCACGCCTGTAATCCAAGCACTTTGGAGGCCAAGACAGGCGGATCACCTGAGGTCGGGAGTTCAAGATCAGCCTGACCAACATGGTGAAACCCTGTCTTACTAAAAAAAAAAAAAAAAAAAAAAAAAAGTAAAAAGAGAAAGAAAGAAAGAAAGATTTGGAATCCCTGAAGCAATATGAATGCCAAAGCTTAGAAAAGGAATTGGCGTAGAAGAATCACCTCAAAATAATAATCATGACGACAGCACTAAGAATGCTCAAGCCAGGTGTGGGGGTTCAAACCTGTAATCCCAGCACTTTGGGAGACTGAAGTAGGTGGATCACTTAAGCCTGGGAGTTTGAGACCAGCTGGCAATATGGCAAAACCCCACCTCTGCAAAAATGAATGAATGAATTAATTAATTAAACACACACACACACACACACACACACACAAATTAGCCAGTGTGATGGCGTGCACCTGTAGTCTCAGCTACTTGAGAGGCTGAGGTGTGAGGATCACTTGAGCCCAAGAGGAGCTCATGCCACTGCACTCCAGACTGGGCAACAGAGTCGACAGAGTAGACCCTGCCTCAAAAAAAAAAAGTGAGACCCTGCCTCAAAAAAAAAAAAGACTGCTAACATTGTGTTATTACTATGTGCTAGGCACAATATCAAGCTACCTGCAGGTACTATCTTACTTAATTCTCACAACAGTGCCTGGCAATTGTTGCTACCGTTACCCTCATAGATTAGTGAACTACTCTCATCCCTTGCCACAGTCATTATTATAACCTCCTTTCTGGTTTTCCTGCTGGTTTTAAGGAATTAAGCAGTACTTTTACCCTTCTGGAGTCCACTCTTGATAGAATCAACCTGAGCCAATTTTATAAAGCAAAATCAGATCATATAACTCCTCTGCTAAAACTCTCCAGTTGCTTCCTGTCCCTGAACAAAATCAGAAGTCCCACCGTGGCCCACAGGATAGATATGTCCTGGTTCCACTTGCCTCCCTCATCTTCTCCTCTGTCCCACATGGCCCTCACTCCAGCCACACCGGCTTCTTCTCATTCTTCCATAGGCCAACCTTAGTCCCACCTTGGAGACCGCAATCACCGTCTTTCCCCATGATGTGACTCACTCTTTTACCTGTTTGGCCTCTGCTCAGACTTATGACCTGAAGAGCCTTTCCTGGTGACTTCATCCAAAGTAACCTCCCTCCTTCACTCTCTGCCCTCCCCACACCCCAACCGCTGACCTTTGCCTCCCAGTGCCTGGGCCCTCTGACACTATTAAGTGCCCCTTTGTCCTCTCACTCATTGTTTCTCCAACTGTAAGTATGTGAGCTTATAAAGTGGGAGCTTAGTCCGTTTCTCCCCTGAATCCCCATCCCTTAGAAAACATAGTAACTCAGTGAAAGTGACTTGTCCAATGTTCAGAGCTAATAAGGGGTAATTTACACTCTGAACTCCCAACTGTCAGAGAAGACTCTCCTTTGGGAAGGGAAAAAAAAAGATACAGATGGAAGAGAAGTTTAGTATGGTAGATGGGAATGGGAGAAAGCCCTTCTCCTCTCTGCCAGGGAATGCGCAGTGGAACTTTTTTTTTTTTTATGCATGCAATAACCGAAACACAATTGTATAAAAGGCAAAAACTAAGGTGCAGACACTGAGACTTCAGAAAGTCAGGAGTTGGTGAGTAAATTGGAATCTGAGTTGTTTCTTTCTGGGCTATGCGGTTGCTAGACAGCTCTCTGCTTTAGCCCTGCTGACTAATTGTTCTATGTAGGAATCATGCAACTGCAGAATGGTGTACCCAGTCTCTTAAAGCAGCTCCGTAGTGGTCATTCTGAGCAAAGTAATTTAGGATTAGTTCAGAAATAACTAATGCCTCCAGGGTAGCCAGAATTGCAGTGTGCCTGTTAACATTTGCTTTGGTCCTTTGCTTTAGAGTTATATTCAATTTCTCAGTTCTCCTCTTCCGGTATCCATTTCTCAGTTCAGCTCTTCCAGCCTTTGGCATGTATCCTTTTGTCCCGTTCTCCTGTATCTTAACTCCCAGGGAGCCCACCCCTCTGCGTGTTGCATACTGTAAACAGTTTTTAAAGTAATTATGCAATTTTAAAAATGGCTTATCTTTTTGGCTAGGGGGAAGCAAGGGAAGTCGGCAGGCTAGATCTTCAGATGATGTGGACTCAGTTTCTTGCTGGAATTTGCAAAGCCGATTTAAATACGATCTTAATTGTCAGAAGATTGCTTTTAAAATATAGAAATTCAAGAAGACAGACTTTGAGAAGGCAAATTTGAAGAACTCCAAATCTTTTTCATTTAAATGTGGTATTAACCACAGAGCTTGTCTAGCTGGATGTCACAGTCTGTACAACACAGGGAAGTCATCATAATAAAAACAGCTTCACGGCCTTGCTGGTGTTTGGTGCTGTCTTTGCCCTTATACCATTTTTTTGCATGTTGTTGGTTAGAAAATTAGCAGTGTATGTAAGAGATCTAAAGGGCAAATCGTTAAATAATGGCCATTAGCTATGAAGCAATGAATGAATCAGCAGAGGAAGTATGATGACTTATAATACAGAAATGATGATTCCAGAACTTTTCAAGGTTGTTTGCAGCACTGTTGGAAGCAAATAAGATTTATGTGAGAAAAAAAATTCAAGAATGCCTGAAAGTCACATAGCAATCATGACAAAAATTCAAAGCAGTTCACAGACAGGGATAAAGGTGTAAAGAATGCAAACTCTAAACAGGTGCAATTTGTGTGGGGAGGGAGGGGACAATGGTGGGAGACAGCGGGAGGGGAAGAATCACTTAGCCTTCCATGGATTTATGTTTAGCATTCTATTAAAGAACACTTGGATTTAATCCAATGCTGGCTTTACTCTAAATCTGTTTGATGTAAGCAGACAGGGAACCGAAGGGCTGGAGGGTAAGGATTGACTTGCTTAGTTAACTAGAGAAGCAGATGGAGTTGGGAGGTTCTGTGCTGTGTCTCTCCCTCCATAGACAAGGCTGAACCTGGGAGTGAAATAAGGAGTTGGGGCTGGGTGTGGTTGCTCACACCTGTAATCCCAACATTTCAGGAGGCTGAGGTCTGAGGATTGCTTGAGGCCAAGAGTTCAAGACCACTCTAGGCAACCTGGGAGATCCCGTCTCTACAGAAAATATTTTTTAATTAAAAAAAAAAAAGGGCCAGGTGCGGAGGCCCACGACTGTAATCCCAGCACTTTGAGAGGCCGAGGCAGGTGGATCATGAGGTCAGGAGTTCGAGACCAGCCTGACCAAGATGGTGAAACCTCGTCTCTACTAGAAATACAAAAATTCGCCCGACGTGGTGGTGGGCACCTGTAATCCCAGCTACTCGGGAGGCTGAGGCAGATAATTGCTTGAACCTGTGGGGTGTTAAGGTTGCAGTGAGCTGGGTTTGCACCACTGCACTCCAGCCTGGGTGACAGAGCAAGACTCCGTTTCAAAAAAAAAAAAAAAGTTTGGGGGCCCTTCAATCTTGGAGCTCTGAGACCACATCTAAGGGAGTGGGAACGTGGTTGGGGTTGTGAACAAGTCCAACGCAATGTGGGATGTGGGATGTGGGGTGTGGGATGTGGGGTATGGGGTGTGGGGTGTGGAGCAAAAGGCTGGACCTTAACTTCTCCAAGGGCTCAGCCCCAGGGTATGTACAGGCAGATTATGCCAAGAAGTCTCTAGGTCTTTACAACCTACTGCCATTCAGAGGGAAAGGGAAGAAGGTAGGAGAACGTTTGCTGGGTCCTCTCTCTCTTGTTCAACTCTGCAGCCCTCACGTTCCACCTCCACACTCCCCACCCTCAATGACATCAGTGCTCATCCACACCTTAATAGGTTCCAGTTTGCCATCTCCTGGTGAAATGACATTTCCTTTTTGGTATCAGTAATGATAATTTTTTTATGTTCCAGCAACAATGATAAGAGTAATAAAATGATTTTTGCCGACCACCTTCCTCCTGCACTGATTAAACACTAATAGTGGGATTGAAGGAAACCTCATTAAAAACAAACCCATGTGGCCAGGTATGGTGGCTCATGCCTGTAATCCCAGCACTTTGGGAGGCTGAGGCGGGAGGATCATGAAGTCAGGAGTTCAAGACCAGCCCGACCAATATGGCGAAACCCCATCTCTACTAAAAATACAAAAATTAGCTGGGTGTGGTGGCGCGCATCTGTAGTCCCAGCTACTTGGGAGGCTGAAGCAGCAGAATCACTTGAACCCGGGAGACAGAGGTTGCAGTGAGCCAAGATCTCGCCACTGCACTCCAGCCTGGGTGACAGAGCTAGACTCCGTGTCAAAAAAAGAACAAGATAAGCCAGATTCTAGGTGAGGAGCAGACCTGACTCTGGGAAGCATTGGCAGGAATAACTTCCTCAGAGATCATCAGCTTTTCCCACTCACACGACTTTTTTCATTCTGACATTGGAAAGAGATCGTTTTTTCCTGTCTCAATACCCAAAACGCTGGTTATCATAGCTGTTTCGAAACTTAGAAACGTATAGTCCAAATCCCTCACTTAATAGATAAGGTAACTGAATTTCAGAGTGGCCTAATGATTAACACATAGTCTCACTTTTAGTTAGAATTGTTAGGGCCAAAGAACAAATGTCCAGTGTCTCAGGCGTGTGAGCCGTTTCTCCCACAAAGCGATGGCTTCTGACTCAGACCAGAGGGGACGAGGGATGGGCGTTCATCAGGCCTGTTGAAGCAATCCATTGTGGTGATTGGGAATAGGCAGCATTTTTTAAAAAGTGAACACTAACATGGAAACAGCTCCAGACATTATTGAATGAAAAAAAGCAGTTGCAAATAACACATAGGGTATGAGTCCATTTATGTGAACCAAAATGAACAGTGTAAATTTTTCCATGGATAAGGTGTGGAAGGATGGATTCAACTCTGACAACTGCTTCCCTCTGAAGGGGACTCTAGGATCAGGGATGGTGGTCAAAGGCCAGTTTGTGTCGTTACCTGTAATAATTTGAATTTTTGTAAGGAGGATCTATCTATGCATGAATTATTTAGGAATTAATTAAAAAGGGTGAAACTGGTTGGGCATGATGGGTCATGCCTGTAATCTCCACACTTTGGGAGGCTGAGGTGGAAGGATCACTTGAGGCCAGGAGTTTGAGACCAGCTTGGGCAACATGGAGCCAGGTACTGTCTCTAAAATAAAATTAAACAAAAATAAAAGAGTAAAACTAGATTTCTTCTTGTGTTCTATGTCCCTCTGATGACTTTGACCCTAACACTGTGGATCATGCTCCGGGGGACTCTGCCTTTTACCTTAACTCAGCCTTTTACCTTAATCTCAGTGTAAAGTCTAGATTTATCCCAAAACTTTAGGGTTCTCAGTCTGACATAGGGAAAGGAGAGAGTGTGTTTGGGGGTTATCTTCCCAAAAAGTGTTTATTGCTCACTTCTTCACATTGGTTGCCATTCCACACCATGAATATAATAATAATGACAATAATAATAATAATTGAATATGTAAATACTACTACTAATAAATGACAATAGCTATGCTCTTTTGAGTTCTCACTCTGCCCCAGACACTCTCCTCTGCACCTTCATGCATTCTCATTTAGTCTTCATAACCACTCTGAGGGGTAAGTACTATTATTATTGTCATTTTGGAGATGAAAATCTGAGGCTTAAATAAATCAGTGAACCTGACCTTGGCTACGGGGCTAGTGGGATCTGAACAAGGCAGTTTCACTCCAGCGTCTGTGATGGGACACAGGCATTGGCACTTCTCATGCCTGGAGAAACACTGACCAGTGTCGGTAGGAGGAGTGCATCGGGCTGGAAAACATCATTTCATCCACAGCAGAAAATGCTGCCTCTGGAGAGACCTCCTGTCTAATCTGCTTCCCCATTGCTTCCTCTTAAGTTCCTTTGAGATTTTTACTTAAGGATTCAAGTGCCCCTGGGTCACTAAGTCAAGTGCATGATTCTATCGGGCAGTGAGGGGAAAATATCCTTATTTGGAGAGTAAAAACCCATCTACTATTGTGTACAAGCTCAGCAACAATTTCTCAATTACCTCTTCATTTTATTTAAAACAACAACAGTCAATAAAAACAGCAAGAAACTTTCTTTGAAGGAATTAAGGGCTGGTCTGCCTGGGGCCAGGGGATAATCCCTTTTCTCTTGTGTTGCTGTGTACTTTGGATATGTCAGTTTGTCCTTTAAAGGTATGGAAGGCATAAAGTGGTAAGTTTTGAAATGATTTTTGCAGTTTATTTCAGAGAAAGGTACTTTTCAGGAAGCCGGTCATCTCATGCTAAATGATATTTTTCTCCCTGCCCCCACCTCTGTCCAAACTTCATGAA
The DNA here is from genome assembly GCA_004027835.1 of Alouatta palliata. Lineage (NCBI taxonomy): Eukaryota > Metazoa > Chordata > Mammalia > Primates > Atelidae > Alouatta > Alouatta palliata. Next base: position 9,766 of record PVKV010027477.1, on the reverse strand, counting down.
TTATTTTGTTATTTATTTATTTATTTTTGAGACAGAGTCTCACTCTGTTGCCCAGGCTGGAGTGCAGTGGGGCGATCTCAGCCCACTGTAACCTCTGCCTCCTAGGTTCAAGAGATTCTCTTGTCTCAGCTTCCCCAGTAGCTGGGATTACAGGTGTGTACCGCCATGTAATTTTTTTGTATTTTTAGTAGATTTTTTTTGGTATTTTTAGTAGAGACAGGGTTTCACCATGTTGGCCAGGCTGGTCTGGAACTCCTGACTTCAGGCAATCTGCCCGCCTTGACCTCCCAAAGTGCTGGAATTATAGGTGTGAGCAACTGTGCCCGGCCTCATTATTTCTTTACTCGTGACCAAGGCCTTTCTGATTCAACACTGAAAGTTTGAGTTAGATCATAGAAATCTTTGTTTAAATATGGATATACATACGTATGTATATGTTATATATGTATACCTATGTATATTACATATTTATAACATCTATTCTGTATCTATTATGTACAGATATATTAAAAATGTAGCTTTAATTGGATGAAGTACTTTAAAATTCTTCTCCCATGCCCCAGTAGTGTCAAGTTTTTGCCTAGAGCAATGCACTGACTCTTTGACTTCTGCTGAATCCTGCCTAGAGAAACCACTTGTCCTTTCAAAGTTGTGTTAATATTTCCATACACTTTTTGAATATTTCCTTTTGGAGAGAACACCTACACCTGCTTCTTTTTTTTCACATGTGTACATCAGAGGTGAAGCTGGGACTTGTCCTCTTTCCTATTAACCCCCTAACTCAGGACCTGGTAAATACAGCAAATGGGAGTGAGTTCCTCAAGTGCCGCCTGTGTCCACCCTGTGCCTGCCCCGAGATGGGGTGGTGGGAGAGCAGGAAGAGCCTTCCAGCCTACAGACCTGAGGCACTGCTAAACCCTCCAGTTACCACGGCTACAGCACCTTCCAATGCGTGAGGAGTTTTGACAAATGTGTGCTGTGCATTTCTGCAAACAAAGCCATTTATTTTAGGCCAAAGCATTTGTAGCAAAATTTAGATAATATATCTAGAATGTGTCAAATGGAATGCTTTCATTACATCTTTTTGGATTGATTTCTCAGGTTGTACATTTATAAAGTAAAAGCCTTGTTATCTTAGATTTCTCAACTCTCTGCCATTAACTGCAAACAAGATGTATGGACTAAGTGTGGAAGCTGTCAGGAATCTGAACCCATCTGGGAGAAATATTTTATGTCATTCTGAAGGGAATCAGTGCCTTGAGGGTCCTTTCTCAATGCTCTAAGGCCTTGGGACGGAAAAAATGCTTTTGTTGGGCCACAGCTGCCACTAAGTGGTATCTATTACGTGATGAGCCAAAGACCTGGAAAAACATCCCCAATCTCACTCCCCTTCACCCACAAGTAAATATTGGTCCCTGAAATTCTCATTAAAAATGGAATCCTGGCCAGGTGTGGTAGCTCACGACTGTAATTGCAGCATTTTGGGAGGCCAAGGCAGGTAGATCATGAGGTTAGGAGTTCAAGACCAACCTAGCCAAGGTGGTGAAACCCTTTCTCTACTAAAAATATAAAAAACAAAAATAAAACAAAACAAAAAACCAAAAAACTAGCTGGGCATGGTGGTGGGGACCTATAATCTTAGCTACTCGGGAGGCTGAGGCAGAGAATTGCTTGAACCTGGGAGGTGGAGGTTGCAGTGAGCCAAGATTGCGCCACTGCACTCCAGCCTGGGCAACAGAGTGAGACTCCATCTTAAAAAAAAGAAAAAGAATCCTTTTGATTGGGTTGGCATGGCTCTTGGAAGACAGGCCACTCAGGCCAGGAGCGGTGGCTCACCCCTGTAATCCTAATACTTTGGGAGGCCAAGGCAGGTGGATCACCCGAGGTCAGGAGTTTGAGATCAGCCTGGCCATCCATGGCCAACATGGTCAAACCCCGTTTCTACTAAAAATATAAAAATTAGCCAGAAGCAGTGGTGGGCATCTGTAATCCCAGCTACTTGGGAGGCTGAGGCAGGAGAATCACTTGAACCGGGGAGGTGGAGGCTGCAGTGAGCTGAGATCGTGCCACTGTACTCCAGCCTGGGTGACAGAACGAGACTCTATCTCAAAAAACAAAACAAAACAAAACAAAACAAAAAAAACAATCAACCCAGGAGGACCAGCTGAAAACTTCTTGTGTTTGGCATTAACCTTTTGTAAGATTTATCTGTTCAGGAGCTGGCCGGCACAGGTGGCCTAGGGATTGAGGCACCATATATGAGACTAAAACATTCAAAGGAAGACAGGGGGAAAAGGGAGGTGCTGGACAGTGTTGCCCTGGAGAGGCCTGGAGAGTCATGGGTACCAAACAGGCAGCCTCTAAGCAGGGAAAGCTAGGGCATGTTAGCCACTTACCTCTGCAAAGGACCAGATCTTATTTGCCTCTAAGTGATTTCTGACATATTTCCAAGTGCAAAATAAAACTTTCTTCTTTGAGAATACTAATGAATGTTCCCGTATGTGTCCTAGGTTTTTACAAACAAGGATGTTTCGGATGTGTCCTCATCCAAGCCCCCAGAACTGGCTGCACACGGTGTCCCCTTCTCTCGGTGCAGTGACTTATGGGCTAAGAATGGCCCCTGCCAGAGCATATTGTGCTGGGTGGCCACAGGTGGCAGAAACTGCTGGCCTCTCTTTTGATAACTCATAGAAAACCTTTGCACCTCCGGCATTTTCTGCTCAAAGTGCTCCGTGGTAGCAACGCCTGTGTGTGGTGCAGAAGCTGTGGCTACAAAGCTTTACAATTTATCTTTCTATCTGACCTCTGGGCATCTGGTGAAAGACTCAAACCTTCCCTGGCTCTCTATGTTTACTAAGCAAACTTAAAGGTTTAGCATTCCTTATTTGAACTTTATTTAGAATTCAAGCAGTCATTAGCAGAAACAAGCATTTGCTTCTCAAGAATATACGTTAGTGAAAATGCAATGAAACTTTTATTTATAACTTGCATTAGTTATAAGTTACCAAACATAATCAATTTACCCTGTAGAAAAATTAGAGTTGAAAGAATAACATGCCAAAGAAGGATAAATTGGGGCTGGGCGTGGTGGTTTACACCTGCAATCCCAGGACTTTGGGAGACAGAGGAGGGAGGATTGCTTGAGGCCAGGAGTTCGATCTGCCCTGGCCTGGGAAACATAGCGAGACCTTGTCTCTATAAAAAGAAAACAAAGAGAAAAAGAGAATAAAGAATGACAAATTACTTAGATCATTGTTCCTGGTGAATGGCTACACAGATAATTTAGTTAAAACATATCTTTAATCTTCTTCTGTGTGTGTGATTAATCTGTGAGTCACTGATTATAGCTGGTTGAATGTTTCCCCCAAAATAATTGGTTTTGAGCATTAATAACAGGCCTCTATGTTGATGACAATTGTTATGACTTTATTTATGTGCAATAAAGCCCATATAATAGATTACACAATTAACTTTCTACAGTTGAAATAAGTGAAATACAAATGATTTTAGAGGAATCCAATTGGAATTAAATTAAAGCACATTGACTTCTTCCGGTTTAGGACCATATAATACTTTTGAATGTATTTGTCATTATTTGAAACCTTTTTATCCTAGCATGCAGTAATGATGCCAGGGAGAACAAAATGACACTGAAAATTCTGGAAATGAGGAGAAACAGACTAAAGCCACAGGCACCAGGTGAATGAAGAGAGAGGAGTGCTTTAGGTAAGCCTCTGGCTAGACCTAACTTTAATATGCTCTACTTGGGAAAAGGGGTACATGGCCTCTCCTGGGGCACTGTGGCTGCATTCATGTCACCCTGAAATTGCACCATTCCTCTGAGTATAGTGGTCTTAATTAGGACGGGAGGTTAAACAACATAAGCAAAAATAGCAAAGCATTTGTTCTTTTATGTAGCAGTGTTCTAGAAAAATCTTAATGGATTTCACTAATTTAAATGTCACAACGCAATTAACTTTGTTTTTCCATCTCTTCTAGAGTGTGGGTGCATCCTAATTTTTCTTAATTATAGTTATAAAAAGTGTTGACTATTTCATATACACAAATTAGTATTGTAATTACCACAAGTGTGGATAAAAATGTCATCTCTTGTTCATCTTCTCACGCTGTTATTGTGAATTGTGGAGTGTGATGTGGAGGGCTGTTTGGGGAGGAGAGATAAAGGTGGGACCCCCAACCAAGAAGCCTGCCTCACAGAGAGGGCGCCTTACTCCACACTAAATGTTCACAGTCTTTTGCCCCACTGTCGAATTGAGAAGTACATTAGCACATCAGGAGCTCAATCTCAAGTAAATTTCCAAATGGGAATACTTACAACACTTTTAGAAGATGTGTGGATGAGGCTTTTAGGTGATTTGTTTGTCTTTTTTTTTTTTTTTTTTAATATTTTTTGAGACAGAGTCTCACTCTGCCACCCAGGCTGGAGTGCAGTGGTGTGATCTCCGCTCACTGCAACCTCCGCCTCCTGAGTTCAAGTTATTCCCCTGCCTCAGCCTCCGATTAGCTGGGACTACAGGTCTGCGCCACCACACCTGGCTAATTTTTGTATTTTTAGTAGAGCTGGAGTTTCACCATGTTGGCCAAGCTGGTCTCAAACTCCTGACCTCAAGTGATCCACCTGCCTTGGCCTTCCAAAGTAAATCAGCTTTATACATTTAAATTTAATCAGCAATTAACTTTAAATCACACCCAGCCTGATTTGTTAGTGTTAACTCCAAAGCTTTATTCCAATCTTCCCAGGGGCACTGTGGGCCCAGAGCCAGCATAGGCTAGAAAGTGATACTTTGTAGTCACAGAAGGAGAGAGTGGAGAATATTTCTTTTTTATTAAAATGAGAAGAAGGCCAGAAGTGGTGGCTCATGCCTGTACTCCTCTCAGCACTTTGGGAGGCCGAGGCAAGGAGATCACTTGAGGTCACAAGTTTGAGAGCATTCTGGCCAACATGGTGAAACCCCATCTCTACTAAAAATACAAAATTAGTGGCCTGTAATCCCAGCTACTCAGGAGGCTGAGGCAGGAGAATCGCTCGAACCTGGGAGGCAGAGGTTGCAGTGAGCCGAGATTGTGCCACTGCACTCCAGCTTGGGTGACAGAGCGAGACTCCATCTCAAAAATAAATAAATAAGGCCGGACGTCGTGGCTCACACCTGTAATCCAAATACTTTGGAGGTCAAGGTGGGTGGATCACCTGAGGTCGGGAGTTCAAGACCAACCTGACCAACATGGTGAAACCCTTTCAAAAAAATAATAAAATAAAATAAAATAAATAAATAAATAAAAATAAATTCAGTCGTGGTGCGGTGGCTCACGCCTGTAATCCCAGCACTTTGGGAGGCTGAGACAGGTGGATCATTAGGTCAAGAGATTGAAACCATCTTGGCCAACATGGTGAAACCCTGTCTCTACTAAAAATACAAGAATTAGCTGAGTGTGGTGGTGCTCACCTGTAGTCCCAGCTTCTTGGGAGGCTGAGGCAGGAGAATCACTCGAACCCTAGAGGTGGAGATTACAGTGAGCCGAGATTGTGTGAATGTACTCCAGCCTGGTGACAGAGCGACACTCCATCTCAAAATAAATAAATAAATAAATAAAAGAAATAAATATGTAATAAATTACAATTTTCTAAAAAAGGAGAAGAAAAAGTGAAACAAAATCCAAAGTCCCATTTGTGTGAACATTTATATGAAAATTTTGTCCAACCACAAAAACACATTTTTGTGTTAAATGTGTTTTGTGATAAAGGAAACCGAATACGGATTAGCACTCAGAGATATCAGAGAATTATTCACATTCTTAGGAGGGATAATCGCATTGTGGTTGTGAAGGAAAATGTTCTTCTTTTTAGGAGAGATGTGCTGAAGAGCTAAAGTGTTATGTCTACAATTTGTCTTCCACGTATATTGAAAACTCACACACACAGAGAAAAAAGAAAATACGGTAAACATTAGAAGTAGTTAAATTTTAGATACTGGGGGTATGGGCAGTCATTGAACTAGTAATTAATGGTATGTGAATCATCTGGAAATGCTTCTGGCTGCAAATAAAACTCAACCAACAAGCGTTTCAATTTTAAGAACCTTCAGCCTTGGCTGAACAAAAATTGCAGCAGTCGTCCATTCAGTGTTGGTACAGCCCTGAGTGATGCCACTGAGACCCCGTATTGATCTGTCCATCTGCCTTGTCATTTTCAGCAGATTGGCTTCTGACACTGTCAATCCATGATTGCAAGACAGCGGCTGCAGCTGTAGGCACTGTCACACTCACAGACGGGGTGTGGGTGAGGAAGAGCAAAAGCAAACTCTCCTCTTGCACTCGCGTCATTTATCAGACAGTAGAGTCTTTCCCCGAAGCCCCCAGGAGACTTCTACTTGTCCCTCAGTGTCCAGAACGGCCCTATGCCAATCCTAGCTACACGGGAGTCTAGGGACGGAAATCACCACATGGAATTTATATCTACTGTGATTCATCCCCTTGTGCTACAGGTGCACTGCCACCCTGAACAAAAGTGGCATTCTGTTAACAAAAACAAGAAAAAAGAAGAAGAAGAAAAAAAGAAAATGGCAGCCACTTGTCACTGGCTAAACAGATATCCTTTTTCTCTAGAAGGGAAATTGTTCTGTTTCACTAGATAACAGAAATGATTTTTAAATGAAACTGAAACTTCTTCCCCACTGTATCAGATTGATATTTAACAGAAAGATATATGGTGCCCAAAAGGAGCTTTTAGGTTTCTTGTCTTTCTTTCGGTCAGTAAAATAGAAAGTTTTTAGCCCCATGGAAACTCTTTTTTGTTTCACTTTCGATTTTGGTGATACATTTCAATATACAGTTTACTTCCAACAATTGTTTTCACTGTGATAGACACTGTGCAGCAGAATGGAATATATATTACTACTCATCGTATTAGCCACGGTTTGTTGAGTGTTCTTTATATGCAAGGCAGTATAACAGGTGGTTACATCTTCTCTCATTTATGTAAGAAGGATGTGCCTGGCTGTTACAAAAAGCCCTAGATCAAGTCTGAGTCATCTGACTTAATAAAGAAGAAGAAAACTGAAAGCTTTCAAGAACCATTCTAATTTCTACTTCATTCCCAGCCTGTGTGAGGCCATTATAATAAGATACTCTTGACATCTGTGCTCTTAAAATGGAAATGCATTTATTGGTTAAAACAAAGAATAATCATAACTAGAATCCCCTTCTGTTTCCTTCCCTATCCTGTGGTCCAAGGGTAGAGTTTCTTTTAGAAAGGAAGCAAGTCACTTATTGTAGAGTCTTAGCCCAGTAATAGCCACCTAACCACCACTGGGGGCCACAGTCATGTGTCCTGAAAAGGCATAGAAAGGCATGACCTATGCTCAGAAGGTCTCTAAGTGTGCAGAAGTCCCTCATCATCAGGCCATCTGCTGATGATTTAGTACGTGGTGTTGATGGCTGAGGTCCACCTGCTAGCTCTGGTCGACTGCCGAGAGATGCTGTGAAGTGCTGTGTTGTTTTCTGGAGGCTTAGCAAAGAGAAGCATAGGCTGACAGCACTCTCGGGCTACCCCATGGCTCTTGGCCATTCGTTGTCTCAGGTAAGCCTTGTTGAAGAGAAGCTCAACCAAGCCAGGCCTGGCAGAGAGGACCAAGAGGCTACAGACGGGTGGGTTGAGGTGAAGGCTGTGGGTACGCCACTGGGAAACTAGATACTGGTTTCTGAATGAAGAAACCACTCAGAAGGAGAAGGGCTAGAAGAACACATGAACTTCCTGGTCAGGAGATGAAAGTTCGATCAACATCTAGCAAATTAGCAGAGAGCAGACATAGAGAGCAGACCAATGTCTGAGTGGAGCTTCTAGTCTTCCATTGCATGTTCCTTCACTTTTATTTATTTATTTATTTATTTATAAAAGACGGGGTTTCACCATGTTGGTCAGGCTGCTCTTGAACTCCCGACCTCAGGTGATCCGCCTACCTTGGCCTCCAAAGTGCTTGGCTTACAGGCGTGAGCCACTGCGCCCGGCCCTCCTTCACTTTTTTTAGTATGTACTATGTGCCAGAAACTGTTCTAGGTACAGGGAGTATGGTAGTGAACAAAACAGTCAGAGATCCCTCCCCCTTATTCTGCATGCAGTCATAATTTGTTCTTTCCATTTACATTCTAGTGAGAACAAATTATAAACAAGATCTACAAATAAATCATATGTAAATTATATAGTATGTTAGTGGCAAATAGTAGGCAAACACAGAAAGCAGGAAAAGGAGATAAAGTGTGTAAAGGTGCTGTGCTTACAACACAGTAGCCGCTAGCATTGTGTGGCTGGCGATATTTACATTACACTTACAAATTCAGTTTCCAAGTCACACAAGCCACATTTTCAGTGCTCAAAAGCCTCGTAGTGGCCATCCTATTTGACAGTGAAGATATAGTTTCATCAAGCAGAAAGTTCTATTGGTCAGTGCTTTTATAAATGGTGTAATTTTTACATGAGGTGGGTAGAGAAGGTTCTACTGCAAAGATAACTTTTAAATAAAGTTATCCCAGTGGAGTTGATGGGGATGATGGGCTAATGGGCTGAGCCATGAGCCTGCCCAGAGGAAGAGTATTCCAAGCAGGGAACGGCGAGTGCAAAGGTTTGGAGATGGGAGCAACGTTCATGTGGCTGGAGCATAGTGGATGAGGGAGAGTAGTAAAAGATGAGGTCAGAGAAGTGAATGGAGGAAACGGATCCTGAGGACCTTGTGGGCCGTTATAAGCACTTGGTATTTTACCCTGAGTGAAATGGGAACCATTAGAGGTTTTGAGAAGAGGAGTTTCATGATCTGACTTAGATTTTTTTTTTTTTTTTTTTTTTTACTTTGTGTGTGTTTTCTTTTATTATCATTATTATTATTATACTTTAAGTTCTGGAGTGTGACTTAGATTTTTAATAGAACACCTCTGGCTGCTATGATGAGAATAGATTGAAAATGGGCCAAGGCAGGAGTGGGGGATAAATGCGGGGATATTGCAATAACCCAGGAAGGAGGTGAGGGTGTCTAGGCTGGTAGCTGTGGTGGTGGTGAAAAGTAATCAGATTCAGGATATTTTTTTTGAAGGCTGAGGCAACATGTTGCCTAACTTGCATGTAGGGTTTAAAAGAGAGAACAGATGAAGGTTTTCTGGTCTGAGCAACAGGAAAGATGGAGTTTTCACTCACTAAGATGGGGAAAACTGGGGGTGGAACCAGTTTGAAGATCAGGAGTTCCATTTTGGATGTGTTAAATGTGATACGCCTACTCAGCACCCCATAGACATTGAGGAAGTGGTGCTTGCTGGACTTAGAAATTTGGGACTTGTCGGCTTTGTGGTATTTTAAATCATGAGGCTGGTGAGATCCTTATGGAAGCGGGTTTAGATAGAAAATAGAAGAGGTGCCTGGGCGCTATGGCTCATGCCTGTAATCCCAGCACTTTGGGAGGTTGAGGTGGGTGGATTGCTTGAGTCCAGGAGTTTGAGACTAACCTGGGCAACATGGTGAAATCCTGTTTCTACTAAAAAAAAAAAAAATAGGCAGACATGGTAATTACAAGCAGGCACCTGTAATCCCTGCTACTCAGTAGGTTGAGGTGGGAGAATCACAGGAGCCTGGGACCTCAAGGCTGCAGTGAGCCGAGATCACAGCACTGCACTTCAGCCTGGGCAACAAGAGTGAGACCCCTGACAGGGAGAGGAGAGGGGGAAGGAAGGGGAGGGGGAGGGGAAGGGGAGGGGAAGGGAAGGG
>PVKV010027476.1:9450-26476 GCA_004027835.1 Alouatta palliata | reverse complement strand
TCTCACCCCCCGATGATCCCTGGCGTCTCTCTGGGAGTTATTAAAAAAGTGCTCATGGGCTGGGCATGGTGGCTCACATTTGTAATCCCAGCACTTTGGGAGGCTGACGCAGGTGGATTGTTTGAGATCAAGAGTTCAAGACCAGCCTGACCAACATGGTGAAATCCTGTCTCTACTAAAAATACAAAAATTAGCTAGGTGTGGTGGCGTGTGCCTGTAATCCCAGCTACTCAGGAGGCTGAGGCAGGAGAATCACTTGAATTCAGCAGTGAGCTGAGATCATGCCACTGCACTCCAGCCTGGGCAAACGGAACAACACTCTGTCACAAAAAAAAAAAAAAAGCCCATGTCTGGGCCCCACCCACAGAAATTCTAATTTCCCCCAATACCGCCTCTGGTTATAAATATTGATCCAGTCCTTCTTCTACCTTGGAATGGTGAGGGCTTCTGTGTTAGTTCTCTGTGGCTGCCACAACGAATTACCACAAACTTAGTGGCTTTGAACAACAGATATTTATCCTTTAATAGTTCTGGAAATTGGAAGTCCAATATCAGTTTCCCTGAACAGAGACTAAGGCATCAGCCAGGCTGTGCTCTCTCCAGGAGCATTAGGACTCTTCCCAGCTGTTGGAGACTCCTGCATTCCTTGCTGCAGGGCTTTTCCATCTTCGAAGCCAGCAGCACAGCCTCTTCGAGTTTCTCTTTGCTGAGGTTGTCACATGGCCTTTCCTCTTCTGTGGTCAAATCTCCCTCCGCCTCCCTGTTGTAAGGACGTGTGATTAGATTTAGGATGATCTCCCCATCTTAAGATCCCTAATTTAAACACATCTGCAAAGACTCTTTTTTTCCACGTGAGGTCACGTTCACCAGTTTAGCTGTTGTTCAGCCCACCAGAGGGTGGCATCATCCTTGTAGTCCTGAGAATGCATTTTCTGCATCTCTGGCCATGCCAAACACTCCCTGACAGCAAATTAAAAGAATATTTTTTTTTCTTTGGGGACAGTTTTGCTCTGTTGCCCTGGCTGGAGTGCCATGGTGCGATTATCGATCATTGCAGCCTCAAACTCCTGGGCTCAAGTGACCCTCTTTCCTGCCTCAGCCTCCTGGCTAACCGAGACTACGGGCACACACCACCACACCTGGGTAATTATTTTATTTTTTGCAGAGGTGGGGTCTTCCTGTGTTGCCCAGGCTGACCTCAAACAATCCTCCCACCTCAGCCTCCAGAACAGCAGAGATTACAGGTGTGCACCACCACCCCTGGCTAAATGACAGCTAATTTTATAGATTCCTGCTAGATCGGGCATATTATTTTGCAATTGAGGATTTGCAATTGCTTTGCAAATACTGAGACATGGGGAAGGAGGATTACTTTCTTTTTTTTTTTTTTTTGAGACGGAGTTTCGCCCTTGTTGCCCAGGCTGGAGTGCAATGGCGCGATCTCGGCTCACCGCAACCTCCGCCTCCTGGGTTCAAGCAATTCTCCTGCCTCAGCCTCCCGAGTAGCTGGGACTACAGGCACGTGCCACCATGCCCAGCTAATTTTTGTATTTTTTTTTAGTAGAGACGGGGTTTTACCATGTTGACCAGGATGGTCTCGATCTCTTGACCTCATGATCCACCCGCCTCGGCCTCCCAAAGTGCTGGGATTACAGGCGTGAGCCACCGCGCCCGGCCTGGAGGATTACTTTCTAAGCAGAACATACATTTGAGCCCAACCTTGTAGTCTCTGACCCCTGTCATGTCTGCCTTCTCTCCACATGTCTTCAGAGCTCTCTGCTCTGGGGCGGGAGGTTCCATTTACAGCATCACAGAACTGTCAAGACTCCTGCCCAGATCCCAGCCCCGCAAACTGGAACTCTTGTTATTTTTATGGTATCTGTTCTGACCCCCCTCCTCAGTGGGAATGATTCCCATTTTTGCTTCATATGATCCTTTGGATAGAAAATCGCTGTTTATATTAGTTCTTCAAAAATGAGTTTGGGGCCAGGCACGGTGGCTCACGCCTGTAATTCTAATCCTTTGGGAGACCGAGGTGGATGAGTCGCTTGAGGTCATGAGTTTGAGACCAGCCTGGCCAACATCGTGAAACCCTGTCTCTACTAAAAAATACAAAAATTAGCCGGGTGTGGTGGTCAGTGCCTGTAATCCCAGCTCCCCGGGAGACTGAGGCAGGAGAATCGCTTGAACCTGGGAGGCGGAGGTTGCAGTGAGCCGAGATGTCACCACTGCCTCCTGGGTTCAAGTGATTCTCCTGCCTTATGAGACTACAGGCGCCCACCACGACTCCCAGCTAAATTTTCTGTATTTTTAGTAGAGACGGGGTTTCACTATGTTGGCCAGGCTGGTCTCGAACTCCTGACCATGTGATCTGCCTGCCTCGGCCTCCCAAAGTGCTGGGATTATAGGTGTGAGCCACTGAACCACCGTGCTCTATTGCCTTCATAGCCCTGGTCAGCTCTGAGCTCAGTCTCCTCACTGCTGTAACAAGGGAGCTAGGGCTTAGTGGTCTTTAAGATGAAAACTTTGAACTTCTAAGCCCTAGGAATTCAGGGCTGGTCAGGGATCTGGGGCGTTGCACTGCCCCAAGGCAAGAGTGTGGGAGAAGGGCTGACCCTGAACCACAGGAAAGGGAGAGTCCCTGGGTGGGGAAGAAACTATTTGGGATGAGTTCCCGAAGCTTAGCAAGAGCTCAAGAGCCCCTTTCCCCACCACTCCCCGAGAAAACACGCATTATTGTCTTAGCTGCAGTTTTGGTGCTGGGAGGGTGTGCGGGGTCAATGTCCGCCTGGCAAAGGAACTTCTGCCAAAGGGACTCTTGTTTATTTGAGATCTGAACAAAAAAAGGCTGTCCTCTTAAAACCACAGCTCCAGAAACCTTGTTGGGGTTTTGGGATCAAGGCGGAAAATGGGAGGAAGCTGTTTCTGGCTCTTTGTTAAACATTAAAGACATATTCTTTTAGTAGAACATTGTGAATACCAGAAAGCAGGAAGAAGAATCTTTCAGAAGCCCATCATCACTGGGTAAGCACCGTGAAATTTTGGCAGGGTGACTTTTTTTGTTTTTTCTTTTTGAGACACAAGAGTCTTGCTCTGTCACCCAGGCTGCAGTGAGGTAGCACAATGTCAGCTTACTGCAACCTCCGCCTCCCGAGTTCAAGTGATCCCTCTGCCTCAGTCTCCCAAGTAGCTGGGATTACAAGCACCTGCCATCATGTCCAGATAATTTTTGCATTTTTAGTAGAGATGGAGTTTCACCATGTTGGTCAGGCTGCTTTTGAACTCCTGACCTTAAGTGAATCACCTGCCTCGGCCTCCCAGAGTGCTGGGATTACAGGTGTGAGCTACCGTGCCTGGCCCGCAGGTTGATTTTTGTATTTTGGGGAGTGTGTTTATTTTTCCTGTGGATGGATTATCTTGGTTACATTTTTTGTTGTTTGTTTTTGCAAAGCTCCCCGAGGTACACAATTTTGCAGTTTTGTTTTTCCACGTCACATCACGCCATTAGCCAGTTTGTAAACTTTGTTTCATCCGGGCTTGTAAACTTGATTTGGAACATTTGTATAAAATGACAACCAAATAATAGAATGTCAAGGTCTGTGTAGGTAATCCTCAACCCATGGACTAGATTGTTTCACATTTCACTCCGTCATCTCTCCAGCCTCCTGTGCCTGATGCCACCCCGCCCTCCACCCCAGCTTTCTTCCCCAGAGATGCTGTGCGTTTTCGGTCTCCCCAGCCAGGGGTCTCATGCCTCTGGACCTCTCCATAGGCTGTTCTTCTGACTGTCCCTCCACTCTACTTTCTTTTTTCTTTTTAGAGACATGATCTTGCTTTGTTGCCCAGGCTGGAATGCAGTGGTGCCATCACAGCTCACTGCAGCCTCTACCTCTCAGGGTCAAGCTATCCTCCTGTCTCAGCCTCCCAAGTATCTGGGACTCCAGGTGTGTGCCACCACACCTGGCTAATTTAAATTTTTTTTTTCTTTTTTGATATGGAGTGTTCTTCTTGCTGCTCAGGCTAGAGTGCAGTGGCGCAGTCTGGGCTCACGGCAACCTCTGCCTCCCGGATTCAAGCGATTCTCCTGCCTCAGCCTCCTGAGTAGCTGGGATTACTGGTGCCCACCACCATGCCTGGCTAATTTTTTTTGGTATTTTTAGTAGAGATGGGTTTCACCATGTTGGATGGGCTGGTCTCTAACACCTGACCTCAGGTGATCCACCCGCCTTGGCCTCCCAAAGTGCTGGAATTACAGGCGTGAGCCACCATGCCTGGCCATCTTAAAATTTTTTGGGAGAGATTAATGTGGTCATGCTGCCTAGGCTGGTCTCAAACTCCTGGCCTCAAGCAATCCTCCTACCTCAGCCTCCCAAAGTGCTGGGATTATAGGTGTGAACCACTGTGCCTGCTTCTTATACCTTCCTGATCTGCCCCTTTTACTCTCATTATAGTTTGTATTGAAACCTTCCTTGAGTTTCTCTGAGTTCTTCCCGTCTTCCTGTCCCCAGACTGTGTGCTGCCTGGGGTAGGGATGTGACTTGCTTACCTGCCTGCTGTTTGTTGCTGTAACCTCTAGACTCTGAAGGGGACAAGGGAGTCTTGGTTTCATGCCTCTTAGATGTTCATTCTTGTTTTGTGAAAATGGGGCCTCAGCTTTCTTCCTCTTCTAAGTGGTTGAGTGGGGGCAGGTGAGCAAGTTTTATGATAGGGTGGAGGAATAAACTTTTAGTCCCCAAACATGAAGCAAAAACGAAATGACCCCACAGATACATGCCACCTCATCAGGTTCCTCCACTGCCATACCACGTGCATATGGATTTGCTTAATGATGGCGGTTACCATGGAGATTCTGAGATGTCATGGCCACCGTGAGAATAATAGGAGTTGCTGTTTATTGAGGACTTACTATGTGTCAAGCACTGTGCTGGTGCTTTTCATGCATTTACTCATTTCATCCTCACGGCAACCTCTGAGAGAGATGCTATCGTTATCTCCGTGTTACAGATGAGGAAACGGAGGCTCAGGGAGAGAGAGTCATTTGCTCAGGGTCATATAGATTGTAAGTGGCTGGGGCAGAATAGAAATCCAGATGGGGCCAGGCGCAGTGGCTCACGCCTGTAATCCTAGCACTTTGGGAGACCGAGGTGGGCGGATCACAAGGTCAAGAGATCGAGACCATCCCGGCCAACATGGTGAAATGCCGGATCTACTAAAAATACAAAAATTAGCTGGGCGTGGTGGCACACTTCTGTAATCCCAGCTACTGGGGAGGCTGAGGCAGGAGAATTGGTTGAACCTGGGAGGCAGACGTTGCAGTGAGCTGAGATCACGCCACTGCATTCCAGCCTGGGTGACAGAGCAAGACTGTCTTGAAAAAGAAAAAGAAATCCAGATGGGATGGTTCTTCCAGGTTCTGTGTCTCTAACCACAGGTTCCCCTACCCCTCACACACCCACACCTAAGCCTCTCTGTGTACTCCACAGCCGCTCAGACCTACAACCACACACCTTGCTCTCAGGCCCCCACCCCAGCCCCAGCCCCGTCCATTCTCTGTCCCTCACCATCACACAGCCAGGCTGCCACACTCCCTCTGACCCTTCACAAGCACCAGGACGCAGCCCCACAGGCAGAGCTGACCAGAGGACGTGTCTACTGTCACCGTCCACTGTCTATTTATTGTAACATTTTTTTTTAGTTAAAGTCTTGCTCTGTCGCCCAGGCTGGAGTACAGTGGCAGGATTTCAGCTCACTTCAACCTCTGCCTCCTGGGTTCAAGGGATTCCCCTGCCTCGGCCTCCCGAGTAGCTGGGACTACAGGCTCCTGCCACCACGCCGGGCTAATTTTTATATTTTTAGTGAAGACGAGGTTTCACCATGTTGGCCACGATGGTCTCAAACTCCTGACCTTAGGTAATCCACCTGCCTCGGACTCCAAAAGCACTGGGATTCCAGGTGTGAGCCACCTCGCCCGGCCCGTTTACTGTCATGTGTGCTCCTCCCTAGGCATCTCCCACACATGACTCAGTACCCCCAAACATACACACACGTATCACGCCCACCCTACCTCCTGGAAACACGTTCCCTGGCCCCACGCACACACCCACGCTCACACACGTGTGTGCCCAATGTGTGCCCACGCCAGTAGCAGCCCTTCATGGCGGTATTAGGTGTGGGTTGCAGAACCACTACCTCCAACCCAGCCCTGGTGTGGACAGGCCACCTCTGGAGTGTCAACATGTGGGACACAGCAGGCACCTGCTCACACCTTGGCCTTGCCCTTCCTTGAAGGGTGGAGCGACCCTGGCCCTACGGTGACCCGGCCTGCCGGTGGGCAGCTTCACGACTGCTGGTCTGGGGTTCCTGCCGGAGGCCAGAGGCCCGATTTTCCCTCCTCATCTGTAGGAAAGGCCCAGGGCTCGGTGGGTGAGCCAGACACTGAACTAGGTCCTTCTCGCCCAGCTGGGGAAATTGAGGCCTGGGTGCCATGGCCCAGGTCATAAGCCAGGACCAAAGGCTTCCGCTTGACCACACTGCCCCACCTCTGGCCGAGGGCTGGCCCAGGCAGCTCCTGTCACCCAGGCCTCCTCTGGGGACCCTTCCTTCCTTATTTCGTTTTATTTTTTTGAGATGGAGTCTTGCTCTCTCACCCAGGCTGACGTGCAGAGTGGCCCGATCTCGGCTCACTGCAGCCACCACCTCCCAGGTTCAAGCGACTCTCCTGCCTCAGCCTCCCAAGTAGCTGGGATTACAGGTGCCCACCACCACTCCTAGCTAATTTTTTTGTATTTTCAGTAGAGACAGGGTTTCCCCATGTTGGTCAGACTGGTCACGAACTCATGACCTCAGGGTGATCCCCCCACTTTGGCCTCCCAAAATGCTGGCATTACTGGCATGAGCCACCATGTCTGGGCCTTTCCTTCCTTATTTTTAGGACTGTCCCCGCTCTTTCTTTCTGCCAGTCCAGCAGAGCGATCAGCCTTGTGGCTCTGGAGATTGACAAGATGAGTGACCTTGGACAGACAGTTCATCTCTTTCAACCTCAGTTTCCTCCTTTCTGATGCAGGGGGAATAATGATCCCCGTAGTCACTGAGTCATTGTGAGGGATCATGGCCGTCATCTGCATTCCGAGTTAATTTTAGAGCCGGGATGTGTATAACCAGCGTGGCGTGTGTGCTTGTTTTCTTGCTGAGGTTGTTATTTCCTCTGCTGTTGGGGACTGGGCTTTGCCCTGTCTCCTCCCGTCTCTTCCTGTCCCCTCTTTGGCTTGACATGGCTATATTAGCATTTTTGGGTTTGGGCCTGGAGGACCCCTCCTCCCTTTTGTAGAGCGGGCAGGACATGACTCGTCTACACTGGCAGGCACCACCCTTGGCATAACTGGCCACACCCGAAACCAATGTCCTGAGAGATTGTCTCTGGGGCTTAGGGATGTCACCTTCGGGGCACTGAGACAGAGGATGGAGTTTGGACCCTGTAGGAGCTGAGTTACCCTAAAGAGCTGGATTCCTTAAGGATGTCCATGCCTGGGGCTCTGCCAGGAGACAGGAGTCTTAACTTACAGGGTTCACATGGTGACTGGTAGGCTCTGGGTTTTTGCTGGGGTCTCAGATGGAGGGAATGTACCTACCATGTGCCTGTAAAATTGTGTCTGTTTGCCGTTACTGAGCTCTGTAAACACTGGATTTCTTCCCCTGCTTGACTGAACACCGGCCCTGTCTTGTTCACACCTGTATCTCCGCCTCTTAGGACAGTGCCTGGCACTTAGTAGGAGACTGCTAAAAGTTTATTCAATAAATGAACAATGGCTGGGTGTGGTGGCTCACGCCTGTAATCCCAGCACTTTGGGAGGCTGGGGTGGGTGGATCGCCCAAGGTCAGGAGTTTGAGACCAGCCTGGCCAACATGGTGAAACCCCCTCTCTACTAAAAATACAAAACTTAGCCAGGTGTGGTGGTGGGTGCCTGTAGTCCCAGCTACTCGGGAGGCTGAGGCAGGAGCATGGTTGAACCTGGGAGGCGGAGGTTGCGGTGAGCCACTGCACTCCAGCCTGGATGACAGAGCGAGACTCCCGTTCTCCAAACAGAACAGAACAATGCTAAGTGCTTTTTGATGTGTGTTCTCAGCAGATTAGCTACTATTTGATGTATGTTCTTATCAAATAAGCTACTATTCAAAGCAGATAGGATGGTTTATCCCATCTGACAGGTGGGGAAACTGAGGTTTGGGAAGTTAAGAAACTTGCCCATGCTCATAGAGGTAGGATTTGAATTTGAGTCTGCGCACTGTTGACTACCAGCCAAAGCTCTCTCCCCACCGAGACTCGCAGTTGCCAGGTGCTGATCGTGAAGCCAGCCTCTCTGCCTTTCCCTCTATCTGCCTTGGAGCCAGCAGTTCTCACCTGGATGCACAGGATGGAGGATGCTGACATGTGAGATGCTGTCCCCACACCAGGAGTGGGAGACTCAGTGAGGCTCCTGGCAGGCAGGCGGTAACTCCACCCTCTTCTGCTCAGGAAAAGGACAGATTGGAGTGCTGGGAGGCAGGGTGAGGGAGGTGATTCTGGGTGGCTTCAGTCCTGCAAGACCCTGTCCATTGTTCTCTCTCCAAACTCAGCCGGTGCTACTTTCCTTCACGCTACTCCAGGTGTGCAATCAGAAATTTCTATTCCTTCCATGCCCCAAGCGCCTCTCTGACTCTAGACCTCATGGCTTTCCCTTGGCTGGCTCCCTCTCACTGTAGGTCATTCAGCTGAAATGTCACCTCCTCCAGGAAGCCCTCCTGATCACCCAATCTGTGCAGCCCAGCTGTGATTCACATCACAGACCCGGTTCCCTTCACCTCCCTTGTCACATGCTACCATCTTAGTCTTAGCACGTGGCTTATCCACTGCCTGTCTTCTCCACCCTCCACCCACGCTAAACTCCATGCAAACAGGAAATGCTGAGTTTATCCGTATCTATCACCAAACGTGGGGGATGGCACAGAATAGGTCGGCACATCTTTTGGATACACTGGTAAAAGAGCAGCTTTTTAAAATTCAGCAAGTGCAAGTGTTAGAACCTCATTATCTTGGTCGTCAGTGGTTTGCTGACACATTTCAAAATGGGGTGTGTCTCCCCATTGCCACTGTACCTTAGGAGAGGACTTGTATTCCAGGCCAGTCCTTCCACTGTGAGTCAGTGATTCTAGGAAAGAGGAGGGTCATAGGTTGGGTTTCCCCAGAAGCAGAGCCTAGGTCAGGAGTGTCAAGGCAAGCAATTTATTTGGGTAGCAGTGTACCTTTAGGGTGAGATAAGGAGCAGGTTCCCTTGTGGGGCAGCTGGGGCTTAGCTGTGCTGGGGACCTCTGGAGGCCTATAGAACATGCCATTAAATTATCCGACCTGAGTGCTAGGGAGCTGGGGTATTTATCCCCCAGCAGCAGAAAGTTATCCACCAGGGCTGAGAGGACTTGGGTGGAGTCTAGCAGTATTTGCTGTGAGTTACCGTGGCTCAGGTGAACCAGCGCAGGAGGTCAGAGGCTCTGACAAGGGAGTGGCTTCCCTGTTCCTGCCTCTGCCTGAGATCCAGGGCTGTTTGCAGAAAGATGCCTCTTTGAGCATATGAGGATCTCTGAGGCCAGAGAGGTCATTTTCTTGGGGTCTCCTTTTAAGGATGAGTTGTATCATCATCAGAGATGTTGTATACTGAGCACCTGCTGTATACACTCTCCAGGCCTCTTTGCTTCTTTGTGTCCTTTGGGATGGAGTTGGGGGCGGGGTCCACTCTATCCCCTTGGGGTGGGGGACAAAGCGTGTCCCTCTTTATACTTTGCAGCCACTTTCCTGTATTTGTGCAGAAGCTGTGCAGCCTGCCTCTGCAGGCTCCTTCCTTATCCCAGTCTCTGTTGTATGTTAGGTTTTTTTTTTTGGCAGGGGACAGGGTCTCACTCCGTTGCCCAGGCTGGAGCGCAGTGGTACAGTCATTACTCACTGCAGCCACGCTCTCCCTGTCTCAAGCGATCCTCCCACCTCTGCCTCCCTGGTAGTTGGGGCTATAGGCAGGTGCCACCACGCCTGGCTAATCATTTCTGTATTCTGTGTAGACACAGGGTTTAACCATGTTGCCCAGGCTGGTCTCCAGCTCCTGAGCTCAGTCTACTGCTTTGGCCTCCCAAAGTGCTGGGATTATAGGCATGAGCCACCATGCCCAACTCCAGTCTCTTTAAATAATTAATAATAATAGGCCGGGCGCGGTGGCTCACGCCTGTAATCTCAATACTTTGGGAGGCTGAGGCGGGTGGATCACGAGGTCAAGAGATCGAGACCATCCTGGCCAACATGGTGAAACCCCGTCTCTATTAAAAATACAAAAAGATTAGCTGGGCGTGGTGGCGCGCGCCTGTAGTCCCAGCTACTTGGAGGCTGAGGCAGGAGAATTGCCTGAAACCGGGAGGTGGAGGTTGCAGTGAGCAGATGTTGCGCCACTGCACTCCAGCCTGGCGCCTGGTGATGGAGTGAGACTTTGTCTCAAAAAAAAAAAAAATAATAATAATAATAGTGTTGTGAGGACAATTACTGATGGAGGTTGTTGACCATTATCTGATCTCATTTAATCCTCCAAAAGCATGTGAAATACCTACTCTTCCTTTTTTTTTTTTTTTTTGACGGAATCCCAGTCTGTCTCCAAGATCTTGGCTCAGTGCAACCTCCACCTCCTGGGTTCAAGCGATTCTCCTGCCTCTGCCTCCCAAGTAGCTGGGACTACAGGCACCTGCCACCCACCCGGCTCACTTTTGTGTGTGCATTTTTAGTAGAAGCAACGTTTCACCGTGTTAGCCAGGATGGTCTCGATCTCCTGACCTTGTGACCCGCCCACTCAGCCTCCCAAAGTGCTAGGATTACAAGCATGAGCCACCATGCCTGTCCGCTTCCATTTTATGGATGAGGAAGCTGAGGCTCAGAGAGGTAGAGTGAGTTGCTCAAGGTCACACAGCTAGTACAGGTGGAGGGAGACAGCTGGCTCTGGAAGTCCCTGTTCTGAATGGTCGTACAGAGGGACACAGACAAAGAGAGGAGACTGGGGGCCCCCAGCTGCCACTCCTGCATGTCATGCCCTGACCGCAGTGTCCTCTGAACTCCTAACTGGTGATTATGCTGGGTAAAATTGGGATTTGGGAGAAGTGAAGGCAGGTGGTATTTACTGAATTTAGGAGATTGTAGAGTGTTTTTCTCTAACAAGGCTGGGTAAGTCATCATCAGGAGTGGAGCTCACAAGGACTCCTTGGGGAACTGACCCATGTGTGTGCAGGTGGCTATGCTGAGAGCTGGTGATAGGGCAGGGTGACTCAGTGGAAGGCTCCCTCTTGGACTCAGAGGCACATTTTAGAGCTTCGTTGCTGGAGGCTGAAAAGCACAGCGTAGGTCCTTCTGTGTATCTTACAGAGATGAAAGTAAAGGGCATTGGGAACCAGCAAGTAGACCCTCCCCACATGTGCACACGTGTACCTTATGGATTACATGTCCCCTTACAGCCTGGCCCCTGGGTTGGCCACTGGAATTGCCATTCCTTTTTAGACTTAGATTTGGGAGGCAGTGTGTCAGCCTGGAGTGCGGGTGAGTAAGTGAAAGCCTTAAGTTCTGTCTTACGTTGGGTTCCCTAGAAGGAGAGCTGGAGACAGGAATTCTATGAAAGCGATTGATTTAGCTGGGCACGGTGGCTCACACCTGTAATCCCAGCACTTTGGGAGGCTAAGATGGGTGGATTGCAGGTTAGGAGTTCGAGACCAGCCTGACCATCATGGTGAAACCCTGTCGGTACTAAAACTACAAAAATTAGCCGGGAGTGGTGGCACTCTCCTGTAATCCCAGCTACTCAGGAGACTGAGGCAGGAGAATCGCTTGAACCCAGGAGGCAGAGGTTGCGGTGAACCGAGATCTTGCCAATGAACTCCAGCCCGGGCAACAGAGTGAGACTCTGTCTCAAAAAAAAAAAAAAAAAAAAAAGTGATTGATTGGAGTTGTGACTCATGAGTCCCCGAGAGAGAGAGAGGGAGGCAGGGGTAGGGCGGGGGAGGGGACATTTGGCTTCAGCCCAATCCCCTGGGGGCACTCTGAAGCCACAGAGTAAGCCCTGCCTTGGGGCAAGGGTAAGTAGCTTCTTGTGTCCCTTGAAAGCCAGTCATTGGCTGTGAAAAGAGGGATTTACTAGGCAGGGTGGAGATTGTGGGCCAGCTTGTTGGAGGACATCCCTCTTGGAAAAGGGTGTAACCGTGAACTGTGAGCAGAAAACCTTCAAAGCAGCTGGGGGATGGGTACAGCAGCAGGAAAGGGGATTTTGGGGAGGGGCAGATCCAACAGCGTCTCCCCTGGGTTGCAGTGCTGGATTCATCCCTCATTGGCTGTGTGACCTTAGGCCAGCCTCTCAGGGCCCGAATTTGACCTGTACGCCAGGGTCCTGCATAGAGCCACTATGAGCTCTATCGCATTCTCACTCTCCGTGCGGTGACTTATTGTCTCATGTAAACATTGATTTGCTTCAGCAGATGTTTATTGTGTACCAAACACATGTCAGGTACCTTACAAGGCTCTACACAACCGAAAGGGTCTCTGCCTTCAGGGAGCAAGGCAGACAAATCAGCAGGTGACACCAACAGTGGAGTTGGTGTCACAAAGAAACAGAGAGTTATGGGAACCAAAGTCTCCCTGGGCTGGCGGCAGGGGTCTGGGAAGGCTTCCTGGAAGAAGAGTTATCTAATTAGGGACCCATGTGCGTTAGCAGGCGTGGGCACTGATGTCGCTCAGGAAAAAGGGAAGGCGACTGGCAGCTCTCTGCGGGTCTCTTTCCCATCCCAGGATGGAATTCTTCCAGATCTTGACTTCTCCCATGTCTTGCTTGAGAGGGGAAATTGCAGGTATGAAAAACAGTCACAACGAAACTGACTGCGGAGTCTGGGGTGATAAGCTAGGAGCTGGGAGGGAAAGGGTGCTGGTGGGGGTTGTCGGTGTTGAGAATCACAGCTTGTGGGAGGCAGAGCGTGAGGCTGGTGGAGCTGGTGCCGATGGTGGGGGCGGGAGATGAGGTCTCAGTGGTGGACTAGAGCAGATAATGCAAGGCCATGGTGAGGGGTGTGTCATTTTGTGAGCACCTGGAGGCCACGGGAAGTTGTGGGTCGGCCTCCTTAAACATAATGTACATACGGGAAGGTACACACATTTTAGCTGCCAACTAGACACACGTTTACATATGTATACAACATGTAATCACCCATATCAAGATACAGAACATTCCCAGGGCCCCAGAGGGGGTCTTTATACCCCTTCCTAGTCACAGTCCCCAAAGGTAATTGCTGTTCTACCTTCTGTCACCCTACCTCATAGAAATTTTGCCTGAATTTCATATACATGCCATTTTACAGAACACTTTAGAGTCCTGATTGTTTTGCAAACCTTAATGCCTGTGGTATTTATCCATGTTTTTCCCTTATTTGTTTTTAAAATTTTTTATTTTTTTGAGATGGAGTCTCACTGTCGCCAGGCTGGAGTGCAGTGGCATGATCTCGGCTCACTGCAACCTCCACCTTCTGGGTTCAAGTGATTCTCTTGCCTCAGCCTCCTGAGTAGCTGGAACTACAGGTGCGTGCCACTATGCCCAGCTAATTTTTGTATTTTTAGTAAAGATGGGGTTTCATCATGTTGGCCAGGATAGTCTCGGTCTCTTGGCTTCATGATCCGCCTACCTTGGCCTCCCAAAGTGCTGGGATTACAGGCATGAGCCTGGCCTATCCATGTTTTTTCTTGTTGTAGTGCAAATATTTTTTACTTACAATGGAGATACATCCTGATAAACCCATCATCAGTCAAAAATATTGTGAGTCAAAGTTGCATTTAGGTCAGGTGTGGTGGCACATACTTGTAGTCTCAGCACTTTGTGGGGTTGAGGCAGAAGAATCCCCTGGGCCCAGTAGTTTTAGACTAGCCTGAGCAACATGGTGAAAACCCGTCTCTCCAAAAACAGAACCTAAAACACAACAACAAAAAATTAGATGGGCATGGCAGTGTGGGCCTGTAGATCTAACTACTTGAGAGGCTGAGGTGGGAGGATCACTTGAGCCAGGAGGGCAAGGCTGCAGTGAGCTGTGATTGCACCAGTGCACTCCAGCCTGGGTGACAAAGTAAGACCCTGTCTCAAAAACAAAAGAAATTGGCTGGGTGCGGTGGTTCATGCTTCCCGGCACTTTGGGAGGTTGAGGCAGGTGGATCATGAGGTCAGGAGATCGAGACCATCCTGGACAACGTTGTGAAACGCTGTCTCTACTAAAAATACAAAAATTAGCTAGGTATGGTGAGGCGTGCCTATAACCCCAGCTACGTGGGAGGCTAAGACAGGAGAATCGCTTGGACGCGGGAGAAGGAGATCGCGGTGAGCTGAGATCGTGCCACTGCGCTCCAGCCTGGCGACAGAGCAAGACCCTGGCGACAGATCATCAAAACAAACAAAAACAAAAGATATTGCACTTAATACTCTGATAAATGTATCACTTAATGTAAGGTTTAGAAACTGTTAAGTGGAACCATCACAAATGAAACCATCCTGTGTTGGAGACTATTTCTGCAGTTCGTTTTATTGCTGTATTGTATGCTATTATGTGAATATGCCAGAATTTATGTATCAAGTGTAGTGCTGATGGACATCTGAGTGATTTCCAGGTTCTGACTATTAGGGAGGAAGCTATTGCAAACATTCACATATAAGTCTGTCGTGGATCCAAGCATTCATTTCCCTTGGGTAGATACCTAGGAGCAGAATTGCCAGGTCTTAAGTTAGGTGTAGAGATTCAGCATTTTTTTTTTTTTTTAGACGGAGTCTCTCTCTGCTGCCCAGGCTGGAGTGCAGTGGTGCAATCTCAGCTCACTGCAACCTCCGCCTCCCGGGTTCAAGCCATTCTCCTGCCTCAGCCTCCCGAGTAGCTGGGATTGCAGGTGCATGCCATCATGCCTGGCTAATTTTTGTATTTTTAGTAGAGACGGGGTTTCACCATCTTGGTCACGCTGGTCTCGAACTCCTGACCTCGTGATCCACCTGCCTCGGCCTCCCGAAGTGCTGGGATTACAGGCGTGAGCTACCGCGCCCGGCCAAGATTCAGCTTTAATAGGTCCTGCCAGTCTTCCAAAATGTTCGTGCCAATTTGAAAGCAGATTTAGTTCCACATTCTTGTCACCACTTGGTAATTCCACTCTCTGTAATTTTAGCCATTGTGGGTAGATGTGGAGTAGTATACTATTTTATAATCTATATAGTGTATCATACACACACACACACACACACACACACACACACACAGCACGCACACATTAGGGTCTTGCTCTGTCACCCAGGCCGAGTGCACTGGTGCAGTCATGGCTCACTGCAGGCTTGACCTTCTGTGTTCAATCCACCCACCTCAGCCTCTTGGGTAGCTGGGACTACAAGCATGCACCACTATGCCTGACTGACTTTTTAATTTTTTGCAAAGACGGGGTCTCACCATATTGCCTAGAATCATCTCAAACTCCTGGCTCAAGTGATCCGCTCTCCTCAGCCTCCCAAAGTACTGGGATTGTAGGTGTGAGCCATTGCACCTGGCCTTGAGTAGTATGGTATCTCATTATATTTGCTTTGTTTTTTTAATGTAGCTTTTGTTTTGTTTTGTTTGAGACAAGTCTGGGCCCAGGATGGAGTGCAGTGGCACAATCTTGGCTCACTGCAACCTCTGCCTCCCGGGTTCAAGCGATTTTCACGCCTCAGCGTCCCAAGTAGCTGGGATTACAGGTGCACACCACTGTGCCTGGATAATTTTTGTGTATTTAGTAAAGGTGGGGTTTCACCATGTTGGCCAGCCAGGTCTGGAACTCCTGGCCTCAAGTGATCTGCCTGCCTCGGCCTCCCAAAGTGCAAGGATTACAGGCATGAGCCACTGCACCTGGTCTTTTATTTTTATTTTTTTTGAATAGAGGCAGGTTCTTGCCCTGTTTCCAGGGCTGGTCACGAACTGGCCTCAAGCAATTCTCCCACCTTGGCATACCAAAGTATCAGGATTATAGGCATGAGCCACTACTCCCTGCTCCTGACCCTCACTGTATTTTTGTGTTTTTCCAATGACCAATGAAGTTGAGCTTTTTTTTTCATGTGCTTATTGGTCACATGGAGATTTTCTCTCTGTGTGTGTGTGTGTGTGTGTGTGTGTGTGTGTGTGAAGTGCCCATTCGAGTCTTTTGTACTTAAAAGAAAAAAACACAACTGAGTTGTCTTTTTTCTTACTGACTTGTAGTTCTTTATATTTCTGAATAGAGCGCTTTGTGAAATATATGTATGTATGTGTATGTGGGTGTATATATACATGTATATATATGTATGTGTGTGTGTACACATATGCATGTGTATCTATGTCTATGTATTTGTATATACTTTTTTTTTTTGAGACGGAATCTCACTCTGTCGCCCAGGCTAGAGTTCAGTGGCGCCATCTCAGCTCACCACAACCTCTGCCTCCCATGTTCAAGCAGTTCTTCTGCCTCAGCCTCTCAAGTAGCTGGGACTACAGGTGTGTGCCACTACGCCCGGCTAATTTTTTTTTTGTATTTTTAGTAGAGATGGGTTTTCACTGTGTTAGCCAGGATGATCTCGATCTCTTGACCTTGTGATCAGCTCGCCTCGGCCTCCCAAAGTGCTGGGATTACAGGCGTGAGCCACCGTGCCCGGCATATATACATATTTTTAATCCCAGTCTATGACTTGGTAATATCATTCTTTTTTTTTTTTTTTTTTTTTTGAGACGGAGTTTCGCTCTTGTTACCCAGGCTGGAGTGCGATGGCGCGATCTCGGCTCACCGCAACCTCCGCCTCCTGAGTTCAAGCAATTCTCCTGCCTCAGCCTCCCGAGTAGCTGGGACTACAGGCACGTGCCACCATGCCCAGCTAATTTTTGTATTTTTAGTAGAGACGGGGTTTCACCATGTTGACCAGGATGGTCTCGATCTCTTGACCTCGTGATCCACCCGCCTCGGCCT
>PVKV010027475.1:0-26377 GCA_004027835.1 Alouatta palliata | reverse complement strand
AATTCTCCTGCCTCAGCCTCCCGAGTAGCTGGGACTACAGGCACATGCCACCATGCCCAGCTAATTTTTTTGTATTTTTAGTAGAGACGGGGTTTCACCATGTTGACCAGGATGGTCTCGATCTCTTGACCTCGTGATCCACCCGCCTCGGCCTCCCAAAGTGCTGGGATTACAGGCGTGAGCCACCGCGCCCGGCCTAATTTTTTTTTTTTTTGTATTTTTAGTAGAGACGGTATTTCACCATGTTGTCCTCGATCTCCTGACCTCATGATTTGTTCACCTTGGCCTCCCAAAGTGCTGGGATTAGAGGCATGAGCCACCATGCCTGGCCGAGTTAATTCTATTTTTGATAAAGAAATGTTCAAAATAAAGGGAGAAACACTCTCTCCAGTGATACGTGGCTGAGAAGAAGTGGAGGAAATTTGTACTGTTAAAAGAATTTTATATTTTATAAATGATACAAGGTAAGTAGCATGATTTGGGAAATTAGTTTTGCCTAAAAAAGAAATTACGCCCTAAAATAAGGTCCATTTTGGTGTTGGCAGAACAATCTTAGAAAGAAAGTGTACAAGTATAAGTGAATATGACAAAGCTCACTTTTCTGAATTATAGCTCTATAGGTTTGGCTTTCCTGGTGTTAATGATATCCTTTATGTAGCATCTCACAAAAAGGGAACAGATAAGAAATTCCCAATACTGAACAGCATGAGGAACAGTTATATGGCTGCATTTTTTAAATGACCTTGTACTTGACTATGCCCTGGGAAAGCAAGAACACTTAGAATTGGAAGTTGTTCTAGATCCTTAAGGAATTGCCACACTGTCTTCCTAATGGTTGAATGAATTTACACATGTATCAACAGTGTAAAAATATTCCTATTTCTTCACAGCCTCACCAACATCTGTCGTATCCTGACTTTTTAAACATTGCCATTCTAACTGGCATGAGATGGCATCACATTGTGGTTTTGATTTGCATTTCGCTAATGACCAGTGATGACGAGCTTTTTTTCATATGTTTGTTGGCCACATAAATATTTTATTTTGAAAAGTGTCTGTTAATATCCTTTGCCCACTTTTTGATAGGGTTGTTTGTTTTCTTGTAAATTTGTTTAAGTTCCTCATAGATTCTGGATATTAGACCTCTGTTCGATGAATAGATTGCAAAAATTTTCTCCCATTCTCTAGGTTGCCTGTTCACTCTGATAGTTTCTTTTGCTCAGCAGAAGCTCTTTAGTTTAATTAGATCCCATTTCTCAAAGTTTGCTTTTATTGAAACTGCTTTTTGTGTTTCAGTCATGAAGTCTTTGCCCATGCCTATATCCTGAATGCTGTTGCCTAGGTTTTCTTCCAGGGCTTTTATAGTTCTAGGTTTTACATTTAAGTCTTTAATTCATCCTTAGTTAATTTTTGTATAAAGTGTAAGGAAGGGATCCAGTTTCTGCTTTGTGCATATGGCTAGCTAGTTTTCCCAGAACCATTTATTAAATAGGGAAACCTTTCCCCATTGTTTGTTATAGTCAGTTTTGTTGAAGATCAGATTGTTGTAGATATGCAGTGTTATTTCTGAGGCCTCTATTCTGTTCCATTGGTCTATATATCTGTTTTGTTATCAATATCATGCTGTTTTGGTTACTGTAGCCTTATAGTGTAGTTTGAAGCCAGGTAGCATGACACCTTCAGCTTTGTTCTTTTTGCTTAGAATTGTTTTGGCTATACCAGCTCTTTTTTGGCTCCATATGAAATTTAAAGTAGTTTTTCTAATTATGTGAAGAAAGTCAATGGTAGCTATGGAAATAGCATTGAATCTATAAATTACTTTGGGCAGTGTGGCCATTTTCACTATGTTGATTCTTCCTATCCATGAACATGGAATGTTTTTTCCATTTGTTTGTGTCCTCTCTTATTTCATCGAGCAGTGGTGTGTAGTAATCCCATTACTGGGTATATACCTAAAGGATTATAAATAATTTTACTATAAAGACACATGCACATGTATGTTTATTGCAGCACTATTTACAATAGCAAAGACTTAGAACCAACCCAAATGCCCATCAATGATAGACTTGATAAAGAAAATGTGGCACCTATATACCATAGAATAGTATGCAGCCATAAAAAAGAATGAGTTCGTGTCCTTTACAGGGACATGGATGAAGCCGGAAACCATCATTCTCAGCAAGCTAACACAAGATGAGAAAACCAAACACTGCATGTTCTCACTCATAAGTGGGAGTTGAACAATGAGAACACATGGACACAAGGAGAGAAACATCACACACTGGGGCCTGTTGGGGAGTAGGGACCAAGGGGAGGGAGAGCATTACAATGAATACCTAATGCATGTGGGGCTTAAAACCTAGATGATGCATTGATAGGTGCAGCACATCACCATGGCACATGTATACCTATGTAGCAAACCTGCACATTCTGCTCATGTATTCCATAACTAAAAGTAAAATTAAAAAAAAAAGAATTGGAAGTTGTGATTTTTTATTTATTTAAAATAAATCTTTTAGTTAATTTTTCTGTTGTATTTGAGTATTTATGTGAGTTTAGTGATGTGATTGTAAAAATATAAATCTAAACAAATATATGTAAGTTTGATGTTTGAATTACCGTCAACACTGGTGCATTAAAGGTTTATCTGGTATGGAAAGGTAACATGTTTCCTTAACAGTATGGCGGTAGACCGAAAATGAATTACTCTGAAATGCTTCCTACTTTAGGGTTGAAGACTTGTGATTGCAAAATTTATGAATCTGAAGCAAATCAAGATAATAACCCATAGCGAGTTAAGTTAAACTAAACAACACTCAGCCAAAACAGAGAATATATTTGAATCCCAATTCATTATCTCACCACGGGTTATACATAACTGAATTGCTTTTTGGGGTGGTAGTATGAACCAGCATATTACCTCTACTTCCAACAATGTGAATATAGTATGCTTACTCTTGTATATTAATTGTATATTGTAACTTAATGGTAATAAGTTAACTTATATTAACATATATGTATGTTTATAGATATTTTTATATTTGGATATTACAGGATTTATTACATATTTCTTTGGAGGTAATACTGACAAGGAAACCATGTGATATTTTTAATGGGCTATTAAACGTAAACTGGCTTGGCAAAGATATAATCTTTTATAATCTGCTATATTTTACATTATTGAATTTTGCATTTTCAGCCTAATCAATTGAAATTGTTACAGTTATAACTTTATTAAACAAGAAATGGATTAAATTTAAGCTTTATGGAAGGAAAATTGGAAATAAATTAAATTATAGTAATTCTAATTAAAAATAGCCCACTGTTATGAAGTTAATATATTTGGTGATGTCATTTCTGGGGATGGGAATTGTCATTGGTAAATATGGTCATTATTAAGATATTTTGCATTGTGCTGATTGGAGGTGACATATTTTCATAAGTAAATCACTTGTAATAAAAATTATTTGGTTTGGATTTTAAATGCATTCTTAAGAATCTAATCCAGGGGAGCCAAAGTGTGGCATATTTAATCAATGTGAATGATTAAGTTTGTACCCAGAAGGCAATTACAATTGTTGAGAAAGTTACAGAAATTTAGTGAAAGATGTGAATATTATGATCAGATCTAAGAAAGGAAATTCTAAGACTGAGTAACGGCAGTACATTTGATCAATATCAAAATGCTGCCTTTTCTCTAAAGCCTACCATGGCATCCTCATAGCCATAATTATTATTATTTTTTGAGATAGAGTCTCTCTTTGTCTCCCAGGCTAGATTGCAGTAGCATGAACACGACTCACTGCAGCCTTGACCTCCCAGGCTCAAGCGTTCCTCCATCTCAGTCTCCTGAATAGATTGAGACTACAGGCATGTACCACCACATCTGGCTAATTGTTTTTTATTTTATTTTTTTAATTTTGTAGAGACTGGGTTACACCATGTTGCCCAGGCTGGTCTCAAGTTCTTGTCATGAGCCTATGCGATCTGCCTGCCTTGGCCTCCCAAAGTGCTAGGATTACAGGCACCATAGCTGGCCTACTCCTAGTCATTGTTTACATTTTTATTGTATTGTCACTGTGTATTAACAATACTTGCCTCCCTACAAGCTTGATGAACTTTTGGAGGGCAAAGATCCTATCTTAATTATATTGGTATTACTATGTCGGTATCTAGAACACATTTGTTCCAGAACCCAGCTGACTGACAAGCAATAAACACTTTTTGTAAGGTGTGACACACTGTGCCTGCATCAGGGAGTGACTTGAAATAACATGAAGGGTGAAATAATAAGTAACTTATAGGAATAAGAGGACCAAGATACTATTACATTCTATTGAATAATTAACAACTTTTCAATTCTTTAAATTTCAGTTCCTGTGAAATACTGAGTTCTTTGAGTTTTTTTTCCTTCCCTTCACCCCCTCTATCAAAAGATTACTGATGTAATGATTTATTTATATCAAAGATGTAACAGTACTCATATGTGTATTGCAGCACTATTTACAATAGCAAAAATATGGAATCAACTGAAGTGTCCATCACTGGGTGAATGGATAAAGAATTTGGTATAGGGCTGAACTCGGTGGCTCATGCCTGTAATCCCAGCACTTTGAGAGGCTGAGGTGGGTACACGAGGTCAGGAATTCGAGACCAGCCTGGCCAATACAGTGAAACCCCTATCTCTACTAAAACTACAAAAATTAGCTGGGCGTGGTGGCGTGTGCCTGTAGTCCCAGATACTCAGGAGGCTGAGGCAGCAGAATCACTTTAACCTGGGAGGCAGAGGTTGCGGTGAGCTGAGATCGCACGCACCACTACCCTCCAGCCTGGGTGACAGAGTGAGACCTTGTCAAAAAAAAAAAGAATCTGGAATTACTATTCAGCCATAAAAGCAAATGAAATCATGTCATCTGCAGCAACATGTATAGAACTGGAGGCTATTACCTTAAGTGACAACACAGACACAGAAAGATAAATATAGCATATTCTCAGTTATAAGTTGGAGCTAAATAATGTGGACATGTGGACATAGAATGTGCAATGATATACAACAGTTTGAGAAGGATGTGAGGGATGGGAGGGAGGTGGATGATGATAAATTACTTAGCGGGTACAGTCTATATTATTCAGATGTTGTATACTCTAAAAGCCCTGACTTAATCACCATGCAATCTATGCATATAACAAATTTACACTTGTACCTTATACATTTATACAAATAAAGATTACTGATACATTGAAAAACAAATCTATCCAAACTATGTTTGTTAAGTGTAGGACTCACATTCTCAATAACTAGTGTGAAGAAGACCCACCCAGAATCCCAGAGCTGGAAAGACTGTTTTAAGCTGAATAC
The DNA here is from genome assembly GCA_004027835.1 of Alouatta palliata. Taxonomy (NCBI): domain Eukaryota; kingdom Metazoa; phylum Chordata; class Mammalia; order Primates; family Atelidae; genus Alouatta; species Alouatta palliata. Next base: position 21,018 of record PVKV010027475.1, on the reverse strand, counting down.
ATTTGAGAATCAAGGCAAGCAAAAGGAGACCTTCTCTAAATTGTTCCTATCTAACTAAAAGCAGAAACTTCGGGGAAACGAGGCTGTCATAAATTCTCTCTTCAGGGTGGGTCTTCTCTCAGGAAACATACCAGTAGTAAACCTATCATAGATACCTTCTGTGGGATAGTTCCATGGCCACAAAGAAAAGTAAAAGACCACTCATTGGCATTAATATAAATCAACATTATCACAAATTTTCTTAAAATCCCATTTGTCTTTCAGAAACAAGTATGTTCTTTTTAGTCAAAGAAGCTTTTTCTCTCCTCTCCCTTTTTTCTAAATTAAGTACGTAAGTCTTCAACTGTAACCATTTATTGAGACAATTACTTCTTTTGTAGCTCCAATGTGCATACGAATAAACCTTTCTTCTCCTGTTAATATGTTGTTTGTCTGTTGAATTTGCAGGACAGAATATGTTTTTCTTCCCCTACACAGTTTTAACTAGGACACTTCGGTAGTCAAAAACTTACATAGAGTGAAATTATACATGAATGAAACAAAGTGCACATTGAAATACAACAAATCTAAATTGCATAAATTTCCAATTTCCTGAAGTATTATGTAAAATAACCCCATGAAGGAAAGACTCATTTTGGTCATCATGTTTTGTATTGAGAACTGTTTTGAGACATAGCTAACTGCAGTGCGAATCTGATTCGAGACCAAGTGTAAATTCATATACAAATTGGAAACTGGGAGGCTGTCTTTTACCAGTTTTCAAATCTACTGTTAACTGACTTGAATTTTATAAAGCCCAGAATATCTTTGTGTAATAACTCAAATCTTATTAGCGAGGAAGCTAGCTCCTAGATTAAGCAAAACAAGTGTGGTGCCTCACATGTGGATCCTGTAATCCTAGCACTTCGGTAGGCCAAGGCAGGCAGATGGTTTAAGCCCAGGAGTTCAAGACCAGCTTCGGCAACATAGTGAAACTTCATCTCTACAGAAAATATGAAAATTAGCTCTGTGTGCTGGCACATGTCTGTAGTCCCAAATAATTGGGTGGCTAAACTGGGAGGATCACATGAGCTCTGGAGGCTGAGGCTGCAGTGAGCTGAGATTGCAACACTGCACTCCAGCTTGGGCAACATAGCAAGATCCTATCTCAAAAAAAGGCACCTAGGGGGAATATGAACAACTCAGATAAAGTGACATTTTGGTTAGTACATATTGATCTATTTTTTTTTCATTGGAGTTACTAATTATACATGAAAGTTCACTACTTATTAGAAAGATATTCTGTAAGTAAGATCATCTTTCCAGGATCTCTCAGTGGTTTTGTTAAAAGTATTATTATTGCTATTCTGATTTCTAAACTGATGCTAGTATTACATATTGAGACATGGTTAGGTTTAATTACTTTCCATAGTATTATTGAAGATGAAGAAATGCTAATTACATGAATAAACTTTACAGTTTTGAAGTTACTATTTGTTGTATTAGGTTTAGTATAATGCCTTAGATGAGAAAAGAAGCAAGTTAGAAAATTAACTGAACTCATTATAAAATTTAATTTATTTGTGTCAGTAAACTGGAGAGAGAAAAGTTTAGCCTTACAGCAGAATCTCATCCAAACCTCTTGCAGAAAGAATGTAATTTGATAGGTAACTCTAAGCCACTAGAAGACAACTTAAAAAATGTATAAAATCAATACAAAGGCTCTTAGTCTAATGACATCCTGAGGCTAGGAAACCATTTCTGCCATCTTGACTTCATTTCTTCAACAGGCATTCTATTTGACTCACATTTATTTGAATTGCATTTAGGTCTGGTAATGATTTCAAACATTTAAAGTTACTGTTTAAAAGAAGCCTGTTTTGAGAATAATTATGTTAAGGAAAATGTATTTAAAGTATTCAGAATTTAAAAATCAAACAACAAAAACGCTTACCTGAAACTTACTACCTTTTCCATGTAATACTTTAATCAGTCTGGCAACAATTATGTATTTAATCACATATGATGTTTGAGGGTAGTTTAATACTTTAGTTTGCTATTTACACATGGAAAATTACAGAAGTAATTAAGGATATTCAGATTAATTAAAAGCATTAAGAGGTATTACATGTGAAAGGAAATTTTAAATTAAATATTTCAAGTTTTTCTTTTCAAAAAAAATCTCTTTTATTGAAAAATACAATGTAGCAACAGTTTTATCTGAACTGGTTATGTTAGGAATAGGACAAGTTGAGTTTTAGACATTTTTTAAAGTGAACTGGCCATATTTTGCATTTGCTTAGAGTTTTACTTTATTCCTTACTTATTAAAAATGTTTTAGTTAGATGAGTCTTCACTGCTCTTAATAAGTGTTTTACTAGCAAGGGAAGGAAGCAGTTTGAGGCCTTAAGATTTAGATTTAAAAACCTCTAGAGGAAACACATCTTCAGGACAGATGATATTGAATAAGTTGGCCAGAGTATCACTTTTTTTTTAGTGAAACTGGGAAATTCCATCTATACAGGGATGCAAAGAAGATAATCAGGAGACAGGAGCTGTAAGCATTAAAAGCAGCTGCCAAAAACTAATAGAAAGCCAGAATAGCAAGTCAAAGTAAGATTTACATGGAGGAAGGAAAAGTTCACTCTCCTCTTAACAAGATAAGGCATATGGAAAAGGATGGTTGAGAGGCAGTTGGAGAAAATGACCCTTTAGGGTGCAATCCTCACAATTTCCTCAAGTGTTTTTGTAAGTGATGAGGGAGTGGAAAATTTAACTGACAACGAATTTAAAGTGACAACAATGCTTTTCTTCTGCAATTAAGCTAAAATTTGGAGCATGTTGACTTTACAAGAATAAAAACATAACAAAAAAACAAGATTATCTTCTTTTGGAGAAAGGAATTCAGGATTTGAGAGATTGATCTCCATGAAAAAACTATTCTGTCAAATTTGTTGTCTTAGCGATAATTAAAAAATCAGGAGACAACAGATGCTGGAGAGGATGTGGACAAATAGGAATGCTTTTACACTGTTAGTGCGAGTGTAAATTACTTCAACCATTGTGGATGACAGTGTGGTGATTCCTCAAGAATCTAGAAATAGAAATACCATTTGATTCCGCGATCACATCACTGGGTATATACCCAAAGGATTATAAATCATTCTATTCTAAAGACACATGTACCCATATGTTTATTGTGACACTGTTCACAATAGCAAAGACTTGGAACCAACCCAAATGCTCATCAGTGATAGACTGGACAAAGAAAATGTGGCACATATACACCATGGAATATTATGCAGCCATACAAAAAGGATGAATTCATGTCCTTTGCAGGGACATGGATGAAATCGGAAACCATCATCCTCAGCAAACTGACACAGAAACAGAAAACCAAATACCACATGTTCTCACTCTGAAGTGGGTGTTGAACAATTAGAATGCATGGACACAGGGAGGGGAACATCACACACTAGGGTCTGTCAGGGTGTGTGGAGCTAGTGAAGGGATAGCAGGGGGTTGGGGGACAGGGGAGGGATAGAACTAGAAGAAATACCTAATGTAGATGATGCAGTGATGGATGCAGCAAACCACCATGGCACATGTGTAACCATGTAACAAATGTGCATGCTCTTCACATGTACCCCAGAACTTAAAGTATAATAATAATAATAAAAAGAAAAAGATGCATACTATAATTAGTGACTCATAATCAACTCTTCTTTCACTCCACTAAGTAACACATTTTATTAATATCCTACAAATACATGAGATTTCATTGTTGCCTAATATTCCACAGTAGCAATATGCCATAATTTACATAACCATTTCACTATTACTGGGCATTTGGGTTTTTTTATAGTTTGCTGTTCATTTAATATCAGTATGGTAAATATTTTTTGTGCACAAATCTTTCTTCATATCTCTGATAATTTCCTTAAAGTTGATTTCCAAAATATTAGTTGTTTGACAAAGGCAGGTCAAGAGGAGTGAAAAAAATGCCATTTTCTTCCACCTGTCTTAGATTGGTTGTGACCCTGGAGTTTAGACTCACAAAAGACAGTTTACCAAAAGAAAAAAATAACAGAAGTTTATTTATGCATGCATTTCACATATACATGAAAATACTCAATGATTTGTAACTTGAAGGGATAGTTAGAATTTGGGCTTATATAGAATCTTAATGAAGAACAATAATTTTGTAGAGAAGTGGTAAGACAAATGAAAAGGGGCTTCAGCTTACAGGTCCAGCAACTGTGGGAAGGTAAATATATGCAGTAAATGGTGGAGTCCTAATAAGAAAAAAAAAGTCATGTTGATGGGAACAGGGGAAAGTAGAAACGTCTGTAAGTCTGCCTTTCTTCGTGTTCCAGGACACGTAGCCCTCCTGCACAAATAAATCAGTATCTTCCTGTGCCCAACTTATCATGAGACCTTCAGCTGATAAAAAAAAAAAAATACAAGTTAGCACACGGCAACCTTGGCATTATCAATATCGCAGTAGCTTTCTGTAATGCACAAGAATCATCCTACAAAATCCCCTGAAAGCCTTTGTCACTTTGCAGTTACCTCTTTTGATGATCTGTCTGTTGCTTCCTTGCAACATATTTCCCCACGTTCTCTAATAAACCTACCTTTCTTTACCTACAATTGTCTTGGTAAATAATTTTTACCACCTGCATGACACCAGCCCCAGATAGTTGCTTCATATGGCATTAACTAATGGAAGATAAAGGAGAGTTAGTAAGGTTTACGTAGTCTTTTTCCAGTGCCATTTTCTATCAGGTGATAAGGTGATTATCCCCTTCCTCATACATTTTCATGGGACATTTTCACAAAGGAAATCCATGTTGTGTTTTCAGGCAGACATAGGAAGGGCAGTGAGCTCATCTTGTGTCTACCTCTTCTCAATTGCCTTTAGCTCAAAATAAGCTTTATACCAGAGTGCATATATTGGGGTTGTATAATCTGAACACTTTCATGAACAATAATTAAAAATTCTTGAAGGGTTAGCTAAATTACTTTTGGACCAACATAGCATTACACTGTTCAATTATTTTACCCAACACTGCATATGATTCTTTCTTATCATTACTAATTTAACAGGTAAAAATTTACATCTATTTGTGTTTATTTGATTACTGGGAAAGTAAAGATCGGGAAGTGAGAGAAAGAAAATGAAGACAAGTCCAAGATTTCTCATATAAACCATTGATTGATGCTTTTATTAACAGAAATAAACAATACAGGAGGAATCATGGATTTGTCAGATGTACACCTCTGATAGAGGTTTGAACTTTAGATTAAAATCTAATAAAATAAAATGTAAGACAAGTGGATATTTTGTTTCAGCTCTGTTACTTCATCATTGATTTATTAAGTAATACTGAGCTCCTTCTATTATCACTGTTTTGGATCTCAAATCAGTAAATCTGAATCCTATTAAGTTAGAATTTTTAGTAAATTCAAAGTCTACTTGTAGAGTTGAAGCGAGAGTGATGGGGAACAAACCTCTCGAACAACAAACTCAGGAAGGAAGTGGCTTTTTATTCAGCTGGGAGCTGTGAGGGGCAACAGCCTCATTCACTGAGCTCCCTGAGCTGCAGCTTCTCTCCCCTTTTATAGGCTTACAATGCTAGAAGGGAAACTGAGACAGAACTATGTCATTGTCCATTTGCTGAACGACCAAACTTACAATCTTTTGGCTTCATTGATTTGCTAATTCAAATGTAGTGTGAGTGGGAACCAGCAGGGGAGGGGGCTTACAGAGACAAGACAAAAGCGACAAGCTGTTTGTTGGCAGAGGTATTTCCAGAAGGGAGCCTGGTCAGTGGAGACGTTAGGGTGTGAGCCAGTGCCGGGCTCCAGCTGGCAGGGATAACGTTCATTTGCAGCTCTTTCAAGGTTAGCATATAGCAGAGATGCTGGGAACTAAAAAGAGAGTCATTTTCCCCGTTCTTTTGTATCTTATTTTATTTTTTTCTCTGTCTTTACCCTCCTTCCCATCTGGAAAGTGGGGAGGGAGGAGGTGAAAGAGAAGGAGGCGAGGGATTCTCCCCTCTCAGAGCCAGGTATACAAACAAAATGTATAGCATATTGAGATAACTCCCAAGAAAAGTAGAAATTTTGTTGAGAACACAGAGGAAGTAAATAATAATTGGGGTTAGAAGGTGGGGAGATTATACTTCTTGGAATATGTATCACAACTTAATTACTTATGAGTCTATCATTAAACTCTAACATCTTGAAGGGCAGGGACTTTTTCTGTCAAATTCATTGTTATATCTCCAGTTCTTGGTACAGTGTCCAGTACAAATCAATAATTTTAAATAAATAAATGAATGGATGAGTGAATGGACATCATAATGTAGACATCAATGATTTATTATAGCAAAAATTTATTAAAGTACATGAATGACTATATATAAAATTATTTATATATAATGTGACCTTGTTTAGAAATAGAGTTTTGGCTATATAATTAATTTTAGGGTCTCAAAATGAGATAATCCTAGGGTGGGACCTAAATCAAGAACAGGTGCTCTTTTTTTTTTTTTTTTTTTTGAGACGGAGTTTCACTCTTGTTACCCAGGCTGGAGTGCAATGGCGCGATCTCGGCTCACTGCCACCTCCGCCTTCTGGGTTCAAGCAATTCTCCTGCCTCAGCCTCCCGAGTAGCTGGGACTACGGGCATGTGCCACCATGCCCAGCTAATTTTTGTATTTTTAGTAGAGACAGGTTTTCACCATGTTGACCAGGATGGTCTCGATCTCTTGACCTCGTGATCCACCCGCCTCGGCCTCCCAAAGTGCTGGGATTACAGGCGTGAGCCACCGCGCCTGGCCAAGAACAGTTTCTCTTATAAGAGAAAAGACAGGGAGATCTGAGACACAGACGCACAGAGGGAATGACCATGTGAAGGTGAAGACAGATTGGAGTTATGCCACCTCTAACCAAGGGACTCCTAGAACTACCAGAGGCTGGAATAGGCAAAGGAGTATTAACACTCAGATTTCAAAGGGAGTGCAGTCCACTTCTCACCTCCAGAACTGTAAGGTAATAAATTTCTGTAGTTGTAAGTCACTCATTTGTGGTAATTTGTTATGGGAGGCATAGTGAATTACTACAAATGTATATATATATATTATATATAATACATTCATCTTAATTAATATTAATATATTTGTATTAATTATATATATGTAATCAATGATGGAAAAGTGAGGAAAAGAATAAAAATACCAAAAGACACAATAAGAATTAAGAAGGGCTGGCCAGGTGTGGTGGTGCGCGGCTGTAATCCCAGCACTTTGGAAGGCTGAGGCAGGAGGATTGCTTGATGCCAGGAGTTTGAGACCAGCTTGGACAACACAGGGACACCCTATCTCTACAAAATATAGAAAAATAAAAAACAAATACCTGGGCATGGTGGTGCTTGCCTGTAGTCACAGCTACTTGGGAGGCTAAAGTGGGAGGATTGATTGAGCCTGGGAGGTCGAGACTGCACCACTGAATTCCAGCCTGGGTAATAGAGCAAGACACTTTCTCAAAAAAAATAAACATTAAGGAGAGCATTTACTGTTAATGGACTCAGGTTAATGATTGAAGATTAAAAAGAGTATGTAGCAAGGGAAAATAATCTTATAAATTAAGAAGAGAGAAGTTATTGATAGATTTGGCGGGGGGGGGATAAGTAACTGAAAGAAAATAAACATGAGTCCCAGATATCCAATGCAAACAGTTGGTTAACTGATGGTTTTGTTAACAGAAATGAAGACTACAAGAGGAATCATGGATTTGGCAGATGTACACCTCAGACGGTTTAAGGTTTATGCTTTAGGTTAAATTTGGAAATCATATTATTATATGCAGTATTTGAAACAAGGAAAGCAGATGTGAGAGTGTGTACATTGAGAAGAAAGGAAAGCTGAGGATATAAAAGTAGGAACTGGTGATTTTCAGTGAAATAATAGAACATAAATCATCTAGAAAAATAGCTATCTTAATAGTAAAATGAGAGCTAGAAATGAGTCCTGTAAAGAAATTCAAGAGATTAAAGATGTGTGAAGATGGTAGAAGAATACAAGTTTTCCAGTTCAGCCTGATGTCAAATAGGAGACAAAAGGCCAACCAAAAATTATCAAATTTGTTAGAATCTTTGTGCAGTGGCTCACGCGTGTCATGTCAGCACTTTGAGAGGCCAAGGCAGGGGAATTGCTTGAGGAAAGGAGTTTAGGACTAGCCTGGTCAAGAGAGCAAGGCCCCATCTCTATTATAAAATGGAAATAAAACAATTATCAATTAGAAGTTTATTATGGTGAATAGTTTATGTAGAGTGTTACTGATAAAAGTCAGGGTAACATTCAATTAAACTTTGAAAATGAAAAAAAAAGTGTAGAGAAATGTTTTCAAAATGTGGCCATATTTGACAAAGGCAGAAACAAAGTGGAGGGTAGAAGAAGTAGATGCTTAGAGAGGGCTTATTTTATTTAGTGGATTGGAATTTGCACACGTTCAGAGTGTAGAGGAAAGCAGCAAATGGAGGTAGTTTAAGCAAAAGGAAGAATGATAACTGGCAAAGCAAATGCAATGAGAAAGCAACAGGTTATGGAACTAGAATTTTAAAAGTGAAAGTGACAGCAATAGCTTTATAGAGATACAGGGCATGCCTCTCTCCTGAGATAGTAAGAGGGGATAGTTAGATTTAAAGATGAGGTAGTTACACGTTAAGGGATTTCTCTCCTTATTATCTGTTTTTCTTATAGTATAGGAAGCACGAAATTATTTCCTAGAAACTAGGCAGAGTACCTGTCATCCCTTATGATTCTAGAAAAGATATGCTGACTTTAACAGATATTTTCTTCTAGCTACCCATTACATAACTTACTTCAACCATTCCAACACCCAATCTCAATCACTTTGTTTTGATTCATTTTATGTCCAAATACGCCATATTATACATTGTACCTGTCACTATTACTCTGCCTTTAAAACAAGAAATTGTTAGTAAAATATGAAAAACACCAACTAGCCAACTTAGTTCTTCAATAAGGACATTTACTTTTATTTCATCTGATCTCTTCAAAGTGTTCATTTGAACCCATTGCCATACATGTGTGTGTGATGATGAAGTAAAAAAAAAAATACTAATTGAAAGCCTACTGTGATAAATTCTTGGAGAAATATAAACATAAGAAATATTTCTGTTCTTAACCTTATATAATTTATAAGTATTTTAAACTACCTCAAATACAAAACATCCATGATCTGGGATACCATACTTCTTAGTGGAAGAAACTATTGATTTCCTATTCATTTTTAATGTCATGTGTGACATACTAGATGACTGACAAGTTATTTGATATGTGTGCAAGGGAGGGCCACATACATATTTGGGTAAAATAATTAGTAATTCTTCTGTAACATAGAAAAGAGACATTTGACACAAAGAAAAAAATTATTAAGAAATGTTTACTCTCTTTGAGGTGATGAATAATGATGGATAATAGTGATGCAATTAAATATTTGAATCACAAATGACGTGGATGAGTCACTACATTTAACATGTGTAATCAATCTGATATGTTTGTGAAATTATATTAAAAACACAAATCTTTTCAAATAAATTTTTCAAACTGGATATTAACAGGTATTTTAGGTAAATTATATCCAGGAGAAGATGTTTGTACTTCATTTTGATTGAGATACAAATCACATAGGAATCACTGCCTTAAAGTATACAGTTCAGTGGTTTTCAGTACATTAGTAAAGTTGTGCAAACATCACCACTCTATAACTCAGATCTTTTATGTCACCCTAAATGAAACCCCATTCCTCTTAGCAGTCACTCTCCAATCCCAGTCCCTGCATTGTCAATTACTAAACTTCATTCAGTCTTCATGGACTTGCTTATTCTGGACGTATAAACTAAATCGAATCAGACAATATGTAGCCTTTTATGACTGGATTTTTTCAGTTAGAATAATGTTTTCAAAGTTCATGCATGTTATAGCATGTAAAATTTTTTTTTCATGGCTAAATAACATTCAATTGAATTGTTATTTCTATTTTTGGATATTAGGTATGATGCTACTATGATTATTAATGTACAGCATTTTGCGGGGACATATGTTTTTACGTCTTTTGGGCATGTACCTATGAATGGAGTTGATGGGTCGTATGCTGATTATAAATTTAACATTTTGAAGAACTGCCAATATTTTTACTTATCTGTTGCCTCATTTTACATTCTCACCAGAAACATTTTGTTTTAGTAATTTCTCCACATCATTGCCAACACTCGTTATTTTATATTATTGTTACTATTACCATTCAAGTGGTTATGAATTGGTATTTTGGCAGAGCAGCTGCTCAGACACACACAGAAACCCAGGAGTTTTCCATACTTTGGCCCCATGATCCCTGCTAAGGCAGGAAATCTGTCCATACACATTCCTAGGAAAGGGGCTGAATCCAGGGAGCTAAGCAATGTCATTCTGTGAGCCCCACTTCCACAGCACCTCATAAGTTAAGACATGTTGGCTTGGAATTCCAGCCAGCCAATGGCAACAGGCTGAAATCTGCCTGAGAGGGATCTGTGTTTCCAGTGGGGGAGGGCAGCCACCATCTCTGCAATTTGGTAGACTCAGCTGTTCCAGTCTGCTGACTTTGAAGAATACAAACAGTCTCGATAAGAAAGATTCCCCCACAACGCAGCACAGCTGCTTTGTGAGATCATGGCCAGACTGCTTCTTTAAGTGAGACCCCCATCCACTCCTCCTTACTGGGTGGGACCTCCCTGCAGGGGCTTCAGTCACTCCAGACAGAGTTCTACAGATAGAGTCCTGATCTCTCCCTAGGATGGAGCTCCTGGAGGAGGGGCAGCCACCTTCTCTGTGGTTTGGTTGACTCATCTGCTCCAGCCTGCTGGCTTTGGAGAATATAGGTGGTTCAGATGAGGAAGTCCCACTCCCCCAACCAATGCAGCACACCTGCTATATAAAAAAATAATCAGGCTGCTTCTTTAAGCAGGACCCTGTTCATGCTGACTGAGTGAGAACTCCCCTCCACCAATAGGGGTTTCCAGCCATGTCCTACAGGTGCATTTAAGCCAGCAACAGGTCAATAACACCCTGGGACAAAGCATCCAGAGGAAGGAGCTGGCTGCCATATTTGCAGTCTGACAGCCTTTATTGGTGAAACCTCCAGGAATGGGAAAAACTGAGACAATTAGCAGTCCCCCAGCAAAATGCAGCAGCCCTAGGGTAGAGTGGTCTGACTGTTAAAGAAAAACAAACAAGTGGAAAACAACACTAATATCAACAAAAAAGACCACACAAAAACCTCATTCAAAGATCAGCAATCTCAAAGATCGAAGGTAGGTAAGTCCACAAAATGAGAAAGAATCAATGCTAAAATGCTGAAAACTCAAGAAACCAGAGTGTCTCTTCTCCAAATAACTACAACAGCTCTCCCACGAGGGCACAGAACTGGACTGAGGTAGAGATGGCTGAAGTGACAGAAGTAGGCTTTAGAAGGTGGGTAATAACAAACTTCACTGAGCTAAAGGAGCATGTAACTCAATAAATAAAAGGCTAAGAATCATGATAAAACAACATAGGGACTGATAGCCAGAATAGCAATTTAGAGAGGAATATAAGTGACCTGTGGATCTGAGAAACACAACACAAGAAATTTCCAATGCAATCAGAAGTATCAATAGCAACCAGAGAAAAGAAATTCAGAACTTGAAGACCATCTTTCTGAAATAAGACAGGTAGGTAAGAATAGAGGAAAAAAAGAATGAAAAGAAATGAACAGAATCTCTGAGAAATATGGGATTATGTAAAGAAACTGAACCTATGACTGATTGAGGTACCTCAAAGAGACAGGGAAAATGGTACCAAGATGGAAAACATACTTCAGGATATCATCCAGAAGAATTTCCCCAACCTCACAAGACAGGCCAAGATTCAAATTCATGTAATGCAGAGAACCCCAGTAAGATAATCCACAAGGAGATCAACCCCAAGACACATTATCATCAGATTCTCCAAGGTCAAAATGAAATAGAAAATGTTAAGGGCAGCCAGAGAGAAAGACCTGGTAACCTAAAAAGGAACCTCTCAGATTAACAGATAACCTCTTAGTGGAAACCCTACAAGTGAGAAGAGCTTGGGGGGCAATATTGAACATAAGTAAAGAAAAGAATTTCCAACCCAGAATTTTATGCCTGGCCAAACTAAGTTTCATAAGCAAAGGAGAAATACAGTCATTTTCAGATAAACAAATGCTGAGGGAATTAGTCATCAGCAGGCATGCCTTGCAAGTGCTCCTGAAGGAAGCACTACATATGGAAAGGAAAGACTGTTACCAGCCACTAAAAAACACATTGAAGTACATAGAGCAGTGACACTATGAAACAACCAAATAAACAAGCAAAATAACCAGCTGGCATCATGATGACAGTATCAGATTTATACATAACAACATGTAATGTATAAATGTAAATGTAAATGGACGAAATGTTCTAATTAAAAGACACAGAATGGCAAGGTTGATGAAGAGCCAAGACCCATCAGCATGCTGTCTTCGAGAGAACCATCTCAGGTGCAAAGACACCCATAGGCTCAAAATAAAGGGGTAAAGAAAAACTTACTGAGCAATAGGAAACCAAAGAAAAGCAGGGGGTGCAATTCTAGTTTCTGTCGAAACAGACTTTCAACTAAAAAGATCAAAAAGAACAAAGAAAGGCATTACATAATGACGAAAGATTAAGTTCAACAAGAAGAGTTAACTGCCCTAAATATATATGCACCAAATACAGGAACATCCAGATTCACAAAGCAAGCTCTTAGAGACCTACAAAGAGATAGAGACTCCCAGACAACAGTGGGAGACTTTAACATCCACTGACAATATTAGACAGATCATTGAGACATTTTTTCAGACATTTTTTTCACTTTATCCTGAGCTCAGCTCTGGATAAAGTGAACCTGATAGATATCTATGGGACTCTCCACCCAAAAATAACGGAGTATACATTCTTCTCATCACCACATGACACTTACTCTAAAATTGATAAAATAATCAAAAGGAAAACATGCCTCAGCATATGCAAAAGAACTGAAATCATAACAAACATTCTCTCAGATCAGAGTGCAATCAAATTAGAACTCAGTATTAAGAAATTCACCAAAAAACACACAACTGAATGAAAATTGTACAAACCACACCGAATGACTCTCGGGTAAATAATAAAATTAAGGCAGAAATCAACAAGCTATTTGAAGCTAATGAGAACAAACTGATAATATTCTTGAATCTCTGGGACACAACTAAAGCAGTGTTAAAAGGGAAATTTATAGCTCTAAATGCCCCCCTCAAAAAACTAGAAAGAATTCAAGTTAGCAATCTAACATCTCTACTAAATGAACTAGAGAACCCACAGCAAACAAACACCAAAGATAGCAGAAGACAAAAAATAACTAAGTTCAGAGCTTAACTGACAGAGTTAGAGATCCCAAAAACAACTCTTCAAAAATCAATAGATCCAGAAGCTGGTTTTTGGAAAAAAATCAGCAAAACAGATAGACCACTAGCTAGACTAATAAAGAAGAAAAGAAAGAAGAATCAAATAAACACAATCAGAAATGGTAGAGACATATCACAACTAGCCCTACAGAAATACAAACAATCATCAGAGAATAGTATAAACACCTCTATGCCCATAAACAAAAAATCTAGAAGAAATAAACACATTCCTGGACACATGAACCCTCCCCAAGGCTGAACCAGAAGAAATGAAATCCCTTAGTAGACTAATAATAAGTTCTGAAATTCAGGCAGTAATAAATAGCCTACCAACAACAACAAAAAACAAACAAACAAACAATAAAAACCCAAGACCAAATGGATTCACAGCTAAATTTTACCAGAGGTATATCTAAGACCTGGTACCATTTCTACTGAAACTATTCCAAAAAATTGAAATGGAAGAACTCCTCTCTGGCTCATTCTATGAGGTCAGCATCATCCTGATACTCAAACCTGGCAGAGATAACAACGAAAAAAAGAAAACTTCTGGACAATGTCTCTGAATAATATTAATGTAAACATCCTCAATAAAATACTAGTAAACCGAATCCAGAAGCACTTCAAAATTTTACCCACCATGATTGAATTGGCTTCATTGCTGTGATGCAAAGTTGGTTCAACATATGCAAATCAACAAATGTGATTAATCACATAAACAGAACGAAAGACAAGAACCACTTGACTATCTCAATAGATGAAGAAAAGACCTTCATAAAATTCAGCATCCCTTCATGTTAAAAATTCTCAATAAACTAGATATTGAAGGAACACACCTTAATGTAATGAGTCATCTATCACAAATCCACAGCCAACGCCATACTCAATGGGCAAAATGGGAAGCATTCTCCTTGAAAACGAGCATGAGACACAAACGCCCTTTCTGACCACTCCTATTCAACGTAGCATTGGAAGTTCTGGCCAGGGCAATCAGGCAGGAGAAAGAAATAAAGTGTATTCAAATAAAAACAGAAAAAGTCAATTTGTCTCTGTTTGCAGATGACATACTCCTATATCTAGAAAATCCTGTCATCTCAGCCCAAAATTTCCTTAAGCTGATAAGCAACTTCAGCAAAGTTTCAAGATACAAAATCAATGTGCAAAATCATAAGCATTCCTATACACCAACAGCAGACAAGCAGAGAGCCAAATTGTGAATAAACTCCCTTTCACAATCGCTACAAAGAAAATAAAATACCTAGGAATACAGCTAACAAGGTAAATGAAGGACCTCTTTAAGGGAGAACTACAAACCACTGCTTCAGGAAATCAGAAATGACATAAACAAATGGAAAAAAAAAATCCATGCTCATGAATAGAAAGAATCAATATTATGCAAATTGCCATACTACCCAATGCTATGCTATTCCCATTAAACTACCATTGACATTCTTCACAAATTAGAAAAAACTATTTTAAAATTTGTATGGATCCCAAAAATAGCCCAAATAGCCAAGACAATCCTGAGTAAAAAGAACAAAGCTGGAGGCATCATGCTACCTGACTTCAAACTACTACAAGGCAATACAAACCAAAACAGCACGGTACAAAAACAGATACACAGACCAATGGAACAGAATAGAGAACTCTTAAATTAGACAGCATGGCTACAACCATCTGATCTTCAACAAACTTTACAAAAACAAGCAATAGGGAAAGAACTCCCTAGGAAATGGTGCTGGGAAAGCTGGCTAACCATATGCAGAAAATTGAAACTGGACTCTTTCCTTACACCATACACAAAAATTAACTCAGTATGTATTGATAATTTGAATGTAAAACCCCAAACTATAAAACCTCTGTAGTTTTTAAGGTAATACTTTACAGGACATAGGCATGGGAAAAGATTTTATGACTGAAACACAAAAAGCAATTGTAACAAAACAAAAGTTGACATGTGGGAACAAATTAAACTAAAGAGCTTCTGCAAAACAAAAGAAAGTAGCATCAGAGTGAACAGACAATCAACAGAATGGGAGAAAATTTTTGCAAACTATCCATCTGACAAAGATCGAATATTCTGTCTACAAGGAATTTAAGCAAATATACAAGAAAAAACAATGCCAGCAAATGTGAGCAAATGATATGAATAGAAACTTCTCAAAAGACATATATGTGGCCAAAAAACATATGGAAAAAGAGCTCAACATCACCGGTTATTAGAGAAATGCAAATCAAAACCACAATTAGATGCTCTGCCACACCACTCAAAATGGCTGTTATCAAAAAGTTAGAAAACAACAGACACTGGTGAAGTTGCAGAAAATAAAAGAACACTTTTACATTGTTGGTAGAAGTGTAAATTAGTTCAACGATTGTGGAAGATGGTGTGGTGACTTCTCAAAGACTTAGAGGCAGAAATACCATTCGACCTGGCAGTATCATTAATAGGTATATGCCCAAATATATACCTATTATATTATCAAGATGTATGCATGGGTATGTTCACTGTAGCACTATTCATAATAGCAAGAAAGGGAATCAGCCTAAATGCCCATCAATGATAGACTGAATAAAGAAAATATGGTATATATACACCATGGAATACTATGCAGCCATAAAAAGAAACAAGATCGTGTCCTTTGCCAGGACATTGAGGGAGTTGGAAGGCAATATCCTCAGCAAACTAATACGGGAACAGAAAACCAAACACCTCATGTTCTCACATATAAATGGGAGCTGAATGATGAGAACATATGGGCACGTGGTGGGAAACAACACACACTGGGGCCTGTTGGAGGGTGGCTGTGGGGAGAGGGAGAGCATCAGGGAGAATAGCTAATAAACGCTGGACTTAATACTTAGATGATGGGATGATCTGTGCAGCAAACTACCAGGATACACATTTACCTATGTAACAAACCTGCACCTCTTGCACATGTACCCCTGAACTTAAAAGTTGAAAAGAGAAAAAAGAAAAAAGAAAAGCTTTCTACTCTAGTTAAACTCCAAGCCATGTCACATAAGATGAAAGTAAAGTCTTCCAGGGAAACATCTCATGGGTGAAATAATGTACATTCCTTGGTAATGAGGCTCTGAAGGAGCTCCACATATGTTCTGATCTTTCTAGTGACATCACGGCTGCTACTTTTCATGGCAATTGTTTGCCCTTGCTTTTAAGTTTACTAAAAACCTAAAAGGGGATGGCAATAGGGCAATTTTAAATGTTATAAAGTTTTCTGTTCTTACTGAGATTTATCTGTTTTTCTTAAATACATTCTCCTGATTGCTGCAAAATCTTGGTCTATCTCCAGATTTCTGAAAAAGTTGTTTCTGAAAAATTTTGCCAGTTTTCCATTGTTCTTATGAAGAAGATAATTTGATAAGGTCTTTTACTCAACCATTTTTGCTGACATTATTTTATGCTAGTTTTATCTCACAATAGGTCCCAATTTCTACCTTTATTTTTATTATTACTTAGGTAATACGTTGCTAAGCAATATGGCCAAAGATTTTTAAGGGGCCAAGTCTCTTCTCTGGGAAAAGATTCAGAATATAAACGTCCCTTTAGTTTACTTTAGCAGTGACCTTGTTCGTATTTAGATTTTCATTAGCTATATATGTCAAAATCAATTTTTAAAATTGCTTTACATTTATAACTTCTGAAAGTTGCTTGATTGTATATAGTAGCAATTGAGTGGCATTTTAGCTATTGTTCTTATTAAATATATCAATGAAATTCTCATAATAGATTTTCTTTTGAACAAAACTCAATTTAGTTCATTCTCTGTAAAAGAATTCCATCATTGGATAAAAGAATTACTGAGATTGCTAGTGGAGCAAAATCACAGAGTAACTCTAACAAGAATAAAATACAAGAAACGTCCTATGTCAACAACAATGAAAAAGATAAGTTAAAATTACTTACATTTTTAACAAAACTGTATATTTTATTAAATGGCATTTCTATACTGAATAATAAATAGGATTTCCCATATATTTTTGTCTCTTAAGAAACAGCAATAAGTAGGGTAATCAATACAATGGAACTAAAATTAAGGTAAATAATTGATTTTATTTGTGTGTAAATAATTTATACAAGGCTTTTGTTTCCTTGTATTTCTTTTCGATGTCTTTTATTTTCCTCTTGAGTTACAAACACTAGGGAGTAAATTACTGGGTAGAATGTGTAAATATAGCATTCCAATGACATCTTAAAGTCAAATATAATTGATTTGGAATTAGCTGTTACTCTGTAACACTATGTAATTTACCTCCCATTGAAACATTCGTACATTGTGCATATGGAAGGAAAAACATAAATTCAAAAATAACATTTTATTATTAACTTTTATTTTATTACTTCTTATTACTCAGCTGGCTTTCAAATCATAGACATTTATTCAAGTAATAAACTGTTGAGAAGAAATCTACATATTTCTAGCCCTGTCTCCATTAGTTAATGCTTATATTATTTTGCCATTAAATGTAATGGCAAAAACCGCAATTACTTTTGCACCAAGCTAATGCATTCAACATTTTCTCTGTGTATCTCTCCCATCTGCTTTAACATAAATGTAATTTTCCCTGAAGATACCAATTCTCTGGTATTCTTGTCAAATGATGGATATTTATTGTTTCATATGCCACATGTTTTGGAGTTAGGCGTTAATATTCTATTTCCTCCACATTAAAATAATTGTCATATTCTCTTGTTTAAAAAAAAAAGCAAAAGGCACACAAAACTGAGGATGTGACCTTATTAAAAGTCTAGGTTTATGCTATAGTCTTTTTTTCCTTTTTATGTACTTATATGTTTTTCTTTTTCCATTTTTATTTTAGAATCAGAGGGTACATGTGCAGGTTTATTACAAAGGTATATTGTGCAATGTTGAGGTTTGGCGAATGAATGAATCAATTACCTAGGTAGTGAACACACCAAATAGGTAGATTTTTAAAACCCTTATCACCCTTCCTCTCCCTTACCCCTCCTATCCCCCAGTGTCTATTGTTCGCATTTTTATAACCAAGTGTATCCAATTATTAGCTCCCACTTATAAATGAGAACATGTGATATTTGTTTTTCTATTTCTACATTAGTTTGCTTAGGGTAATGGTTTTAAGATGCATTCATGTTGCTGTGAAGGACAGGAGTTCATTATTTTATATTATTGTGTAGTGTTTCATGGTTTATATGTACTTTCATGGTGTATATGTACTATATTTTGATTATCTAGTCCACCATTGATGGGCGCCTGTGTTGACTACATATCTTTGGTATTGTGAATAGCACTGCAATGAACATATGTGGACATGTGTCTTCTTGGTAGAATAATTTCTTTTCCTTTGAGTATATACTCAGTAATTGTATTGCTGGGTTGATTGGTAGTTCAACTCCCAGTTCCTTGAGAAATCGCCAAACTGCTCTCCACAGTGGCTAAACTAATTTACATTCCCACCAACAGAGTATAAGTGTTCCCTTTCTTCCACAGCCTCACCAACATTTGTCATTTTTGACTTTTTAATAATCACCTTTCTGACTGATATAAGAAGGTACGTCATTGTAATTTGGACATGCATTTCTTTGATGATAAGTGATAATGAGCATTTTTCATGTTTTTTTCGTGTTTTTCATACCATGTGTATGTCTTTTGGGAAGTGTCTATCAATGTCATTTGCCTACTTTCAATGAGGTGGTTTTTTTGCTCCTTGATTTGTTTAAGTTCCATGTAGAATCTGGATAATAGAACTGTGTTGGATGAATGCACATTTTGCAAATATTTTCCCTCATTATGTAGGTTGTTTATTCATTCCCTTGACAGTTTCTCTTGCTATGCCGAAGCTCTTTAGTTTAATTAGGTCCCATTTGTCAATTTTTGTTACTGTCACAATTGCTTTTGAGAACTTAGCCATAAATTATTTGCCAAGGTTGATATTAAGCAGGACATTTCCTAGGTTTTCTTCAGGATTTTTATAGTTTGAGGACTTACATTTCAGTCTTTAATGCATCTTGTGTTAATTTTCATATAAACTGATAGGTATGGGTCAAGTTTCACTTTTCTGCATATGGTGAGCAAATTATCCTAGTGCCATTTATTGAATAGGGAGTCTTTTCTCCACTGTTTGTTTTGCTGTCTTTGTTAAAGATTAAATGGTTGTAGGTATGCTGTTTTATTTATGGATTCTCTATTTTGTTCCATTGGTCTATACGTCTTGTCTGAAGCGTTGTAGCATATTTTCAAGTTGAGTAATGTGATGCCACTGGTTTTTTGTTTTGTTTTTGTTCTTTGTGTGTGTGTGTGTGTGTGTGTGTGTGTGTGTGTAGGATTGCTGTGTCCATTTCAGCCCTTTGTTGGTTCTATATGAATTTTAGAATCTTTTTTCTATTCTGTGAAAAATTATCTTGGTAGTCTGATAGGAATAGCGTTGAATCTGTTAATTGCTTTGGGAAGTATGGCCATTTCAATGATACTGATTCTTCCAATCCATGAGCACGGAATGTTTTTCAATCATTTGTGTCATCTCTGACTTTCTTCAGCAGTGTTTTCTTCTTCTTCGCCTTCTTGGTTAGCCGTAGCCCTAGGTATCTTATTCTTTTTGTGGCTGTTGTAAATGGTATCACTTTCTTGCTTTGGCTTTTATATGCTGGAGTTTAAATTTCTGCTTTGCTTCATCTTGCCAATATCTAAAATATAATTCCTTGGTTTTTAAAACGTTGGCTATTTATTCATGAAACTCCAGCTTCATGGTATGAACAGGCCAAATTTCACGTACCATGATTATTTCAACTCTTTGCTTAATTTTTATGGTTCCTGGCCATTTAGTTTCCTTTCTTAAGGAATCATGAATGTACTTAAAAGCTTATTTTTAATACTTTATGCAACATTTGTGTGTTTTCCTCTGGGAGTTTCTTATCTTCAGAACATCTTGCTCACTGTTCTGTGGTAAGCATAAATAAGGAATTTTATTTGTAATTTTAATTAATGCTACAATGTACTATATGAATTTTTGGTACCTAGTGCCATTTTATTTTGTTATATATGTGTATATACAGATGTGTATATACAGATATGTATATAAATAAGCATTCTTGCATAACATGAAAAGCAACCCAAATTTTTCTATGAAGATTTTGTAATTCTAACATCAAATTAAAAATCAACAATAACATTACTTAAAAAGCATCATTTTTGGGGCCGGGCGCGGTGGCTCACGCCTGTAATCCCAGCATTTTGGGAGGCCGAGGTGGGTGGATCACGAGGTCAAGAGATCGAGACCATCCTGGTCAACATGGTGAAACCCCGTCTCTACTAAAAATACAAAAAAAATTAGCTGGGCGTGGTGGCGTGCGCCTGTAGTCCCAGCTACTCGGGAGGCTGAGGCAGGAGAATTGCTTGAACTCGGGCGGCGGAGGTTGCAGTGAGCCGAGGTCGCGCCACTGCACTCCAGCCTGGCGCCTGGTGACGGAGTGAGACTCTGTCTCAAAAAAAAAAAAACAAAAAA
>PVKV010027474.1:14977-26578 GCA_004027835.1 Alouatta palliata | reverse complement strand
TCTTTTTTTTTTTTTTTTTTTTTTTGAGACAGAGTTTCGCTCTTGTTACCCAGGCTGGAGTGCAATGGCGCGATCTCGGCTCACCGCAACCTCCGCCTCCTGGGTTCAAGCAATTCTCCTGCCTCAGCCTCCCGAGTAGCTGGGACTACAGGCACATGCCACCACGCCCAGCTAATTTTTGTATTTTCAGTAGAGACGGGGTTTCACCATGTTGACCAGGATGGTCTCGATCTCTTGACCTCGTGATCCACTCGCCTCGGCCTCCCAAAGTGCTGGGATTACAGGCGTGAGCCACCGCGCCCGGCTTGGTCTCGATCTCTTGACCTCGTGATCCACCCGCCTCGGCCTCCCAAAGTGCTGGGATTACAGGCGTGAGCCACCGCGCCCGGCCTCCTGTCTCTATTAAAAATACAAAAATTAGCCAGGCATGGTGGTGGGCACCTGTAGTCCCAGCTATTCAGAAGGCTGAGGCAGGAGAATTGCTTGAGCCTCGGAGGTAGATGCTGCAGTGAGCCAAGATCATACCATTGCACTCCAGCCTGGGCAGTAAGAGTGAAACTCGGGCTTAAAAAAAAAAAAAATTACCACAAGCCTTTGAGGTAGGTATCAATCTGTAGTCACATTTTGTAACCCCTCTTGAGGCTCAGAGGGGTTAAGCAACTTGCTCAAGATCTTATAGTTAAACTGCCAAACTAAGAGAGAATTTAGGGCTAGTTGATGACAAGTTTGTGGTCTAAATTTACCATGCAGCTAAGAAGGGAGAGGTGCCTTTGCTTTTTTAAAGGTGCAGGCTTTTCCACCCTTCTTTGGTTGGAAGGTTTCTTTCAATCTACAAACATTTGCTGAACTCCTTGATGTGTGAACCTCTCCGGAATTAGGACATAGATGAAGTCCTTGCATTTAGCTCTTCTGATTCTCTGAGTCCATGATTTATTGGTATTTATTCTTCAGTTACCGAGCATCTACTATGTCAGCTCAGAAGCGTAGAGGACTTTGGCCTAGGAGCTGGAGATGGAAGAGGCTAAGACATAGAATCTAGAGTAAAAAACAGGCTGGGCGTGGTGTCTCACGCCTGTAATCCTAGCACTTTGGGAGGCCGAGGCGGGAGGATCACAGGGTCAGGAGTTTGAGATCAGCCTGACCAATATGGTAAAACTCTGTCTCTACTAAAAATACAAAAATTAGCCAGGCGTGGTGGCATGCACCTGTAATCCCAGCTACTTGGGAGGCTGAGGCAGGAGAATTGCTTGAACCCAATAGGCACAGGTTGCAGTGAGCTGAGATATTGCCATTGCACTCCAGCCTGGCAACAAAGTGAGACTCCATCTCAAAAAAAAAAAAGAGTCAAAAACGCTTCCGAGTCCTGCCACCATCATTACCCCTGCAATTCCCCCTCAAGTCTATGAGGCTTTTCATGGGGGGGCTTCTGGATAAGGCTATTCCTAAAGGGACATAGGGAGGAGTTTTCTTGGCATCTTTCACCATTTGTTGTGGTTAGCATAGTCATCATAAACACCTGGCAAGAGCACTAAGCTGGGGAAATGAGACAGACACACAATGAATTAACAAAAGCAGGGAAATATTTCGGAGGAGGAGAAATTGCTGATGAAAAATTAATGGGAAAACACCCTAAAGCTCGTGATCCACTTCTTTGCACTTTATGGTTTCTAGGTGGCCTTTGCACTTGGAGAAAGGCTTTGTGGTTCAGAACATTCTAGGCCAGAGGAAAGGGCTGATTTATAATCCCAATATTGCTGTCAGTTTACTGTGTGATTCCAGGTGAATTATTCAACCTATTTATGTGTCAGCTCAGAAAGGGGTGATGTCAGTTTTGTCAGAATGTTTTTGGTGGGATCTCTGGTAAATGTTGAATGACAGCTATGCAATCTGCGGAACAGAACACTTTTGCTTTCTTCTCTGGGTCAGAAATTGACACATGGCTCATATTCTGACACACAGCAGAAAACCCTTGGGAATCTGAGGTTTTCTTGGGTTAAAAAGAAAAGCAAGAGACACCTGTTATTTGCATGGTGCTCTGTGTTCACTGGTTTACAAACCATTTTCAGATATCACCACAACTGATCCTTCCCACACCTATGAAGGGGAATTAGCATCCCCATTTTATAGACAAGGAAACAGGTCATAGAGTCAATGGTGCTTTGTTATTTATTTGTTATTTATTTGTATACTTTGCCTCAGCTACACAGAACTTTTTTTTTCATCTCAATACTTTGTGATAAGGGACCATCACAAATGTCACCACCAAACAACCAAAACACAACTTCTTTTCTGGGGGCACTTCTTACCTCTGCACAGACCTCAAACTAAAGTTGGCAGCACACAGCTGTGTATCACCAGACATTGCAAACAAGCCACCACACCAATAAATCGTCTTCGTGTTTATTATGCAGTGATGTCTGGGAGTACTTTGGAATGGACTGTCTTCCCTAAAGAAAGTTATTTTTGGTCGTTTGGGGGATAGCCAGCTAAGATTCAACTTTTTTTTTTTTTTTTTTTTTTTGTTTCTCTGAGAGTAGGAAGACCGTGAAAACAGAGATCGTTTAGAGAACTGGCCTGGGACAATAACCATTTAGAAGCTTTAGACACATAACCAGTTAAGTGTCCGTCAATATCAAGCTGACTGAAGAGCATCTCCTCTTTTTGGGGGTGGTGGTGGTTGTGAACTGTAGGGCCCTGTTCCCCCATGGACAAAGGAAGCTCTCCACTCCTAAAGGTCCCTTATCCCAGAACAACAGGCACTGCATATATAGGGCCTGTCTAGAGCTAGGGCCTCTATCTGGGTGCTAGAGAGTTGGTTCTGCTCAGCTGGGATGAACGATGGCGCAGTTAGCGTGGCCTAGAAGGGAGTTTTTCTAGCTCTGTCCCCAGCTGGGTCTCTGGCGAGGCGGGAAGCACGCGAGCTCTTCCTGGCCCCAGAACCTGCAGGTACCAGGCCGGCCCCATGGATCTCACCAGAAGGAAGGAACCCTGCTGCTTACACTTATTTGCATCCAAGAGTTTGCATTGATATTGGCGCTTGCCTACTAGGTCAGGCACACAGGGGTTCCCCACGGACGGAAGCAGGGAAGGAGGACCTGTGTCGGGGCGGGCAGGTGATGGGATACCCCGGGTGGGGCAAGAGGCGCTGGGGAGAGGCTGAGCCCCAGCCCCGACTCCAATTCTCTAACAGCCCCTGGTCCGCATTTGAGTCCAGACTTCCGCCTCGGCCAGGACCCTGGCCCCAGGGCCCTCCACTTCCAGCAAAGACCCCCACCCTCCCTCCCGCTCCCCATCCCCTCCCTCCCGCTCCCCATCCCCTCCCTCCAATTCCCGCTGGCCCTACAGTATTCGGCCCCCCTCGGCCTCCCCCGGCCCGGCCCACACGGCTTCGCTAGCCCGGAGGTGGGGGCGGGCACCAGCCCCCACCCCTCGGCGTCCCCTCCCCTTCACTTCCCCCTCCCCCGCCCCCTCCCTTCCCTCCCTTCCCCCCGGTGGCTAGGCAGCAGCGGCGGCGGCAGCGGCGGTCGAGGCTGAGGCTGAGGCTGAGGAGGCGGTGGCGGCGGGCGGGGCTCGGCTCGGGCTCCGCGGGCGGGCGGGCGGACATGGCGGCCAACATGTACCGGGTCGGAGGTAGGCAGGCTCGGCCCGACCCGGCCCGTGTGGGAGCGGGCTCCGGGAGCGGGGAGCCGGGGGCGAGCGCACGCCAACTGCCGGGAGCCAAGGGTGCCGGGGCTGAGGGCGCAGGGGGCGGGGGCGCCGGGGCCCGCAGAGGGGCCGGGACTCCCCACCCCCACCCTTTCCCTCCCCTTCCCCCACGGTGGCCCGCGAGGGGCCGGGGCCACCTTCACCCTCTCACCCCACCCCGTCTTTAGGGCCAGGCCTCTACTTGGGGGTACGAATGACCGACCAGACGCCCCCCCTCCACGAAACCTTCATGGAGTAGGGCCCGTCGAGCTCCCTGAGAAGGTGGCCTTCTCCTCGCGTGGCTTCTAGGCGCTGAAGAGGATGGGGGAACATCCCCTCCCCTGTTCCTTCCCCCTTCAGTGGGAGCCGGGGGGGAGTGGGGGTGGGGGCCCAGCCGGGGGCGCAGCTGGACAGGCCTGTTAGCGGGCCGGAGCCCTGCACCTCCCCTTCCTCGCCTCCCCGCTTTCGTTTCTGCTCCAGCCCCCCACGAATGGGGCTTCTTGGGGCCTGGGAACCTCTGCCGGAGGTGGGGAGTTGAGCTCTGCCTGGACGTTTGCTCTGCTGCCTGCCTCCTTCCCAGTCTTCTGCGGAAGAGAGAAATAAGGTCAAACAAACTTTCTCCCTACTCACGACGCCCTCCTCCCTCTTTGCTGGTAAAATAATAATTCAGATAAGTGGCGTGTTTGTATGAGAGACCGGCTCTTCCTTCTCTGCTCATTAGCCGAGCTTCTGATGGATAGTGGTGAGAATAGCCTGGCTAAATGAGGCCACTTTGCAGAAGAGAGCCTCGAAAGAGCCACTAAGATAGACAATAACAGCGCAGCCCTGCCTTTCAGATAAACACACAGTGGGAAGTTTCCGGCGAGCCTATTAGATGAGACGAAAAGCCACACTTGAAAAATTTTATCCTTTTAGTTGAAAGCCTGCAGCAATTTCTTAATCACAAGACATTAAATAGATTTGGATTAAATATGGTAAAAGGGTAAAAAACATTCTGCTATCACCCCCAGAGCACTTTCCCTCTTAGAAGTGATCCCCTTGGCCCCCCTTTTTTCTCATCTTCCCAGGTAGAGCTGTGGAAAAGTTTGTCAGTGTTCTTCCTCTTACTTGCTCTGCTCACCTGATTTTTTTTTTTTTTTAAGTAGTGATTGAAATGTAGGTTGGACCGTGAAGCCTTTCTCCATTCTCTGAATGTGTCTTAGGTCAACAGTTTTAGGTGAGAAGCAGCCTCCAGGTCAAATTGGATTGGAGGAAAAAGATGTGGAAGTAGTTACAGTACAGAGGACACATGTTTAGTGTGCCCTAACTACACAGTGATAAGAGGTGCCTTTTTTGTTTATTATTAAAAAAATGACATATTGGGACAGAAGTGTAGGAGAACCTGATAAAACGTTAATTGAAATGAAAATGCCAAGAAAATAAAGGTCTGAATCGTAGGCAGATGAGAGAATATATTAAGGCTGTTTGCTTTTACCAGTGAATGAATTATGAGCTTAATTTCAAATGTGAATTGCCTAACATTAAAAGTCATGGATTGACAAATCTGAACTTTCTGTTGAAAAGATTAAGTTCTGTACTTCCTTTAATTACAGATTATGTCTACTTTGAGAATTCCTCCAGCAACCCATACCTAATAAGAAGGATAGAAGAACTCAACAAGGTATACACTTAGTGTTCTTAATTTTAATATTAAAAATATTTGTTTTTCCTTGACGGGTGATTGGGTAAAGGGTGGCCTGGCATAGAGACTCTTGCCTGCAGTTCCAGTACTTTGGGAGGGTGGGCAGGGGGAGACCAGCCTGTGCAACATAGTGAGACCCCTATCTCTATTTTTTTTCTTTTTCTTTTTTTTTTGAGACAGAGTCTCACTCTGTCGCCAGGTGCCAGTCTGGAGTGCAGTGGCGCAATCTCGGCTCACTGCAATCTCCGCCTCCTGGGTTCAAGCAATTCTCCTGCCTCAGCCTCCCAAGTAGCTGGGACTACAGGTGTGTGCCACCACACCCAGCTAATTTTTTTATTTTTTAGTAGAGACGAGGTTTCACCATGTTGACCAGGATGGTCTCGATCTCTTGACCTCATGATCTGCCCGCCTCAGCCTCCCAAAGTGCTGGGATTATAGGCGTGAGCCACTGCGCCCGGCCTTCTATTTTTTTTTTTAATTAAATAAAAAATAAACTGGGTAAAGATCATAAGAGGTGGTT
Source organism: Alouatta palliata (assembly GCA_004027835.1). Lineage (NCBI taxonomy): Eukaryota > Metazoa > Chordata > Mammalia > Primates > Atelidae > Alouatta > Alouatta palliata. The sequence goes on along the minus strand of PVKV010027474.1, from coordinate 20,693 downwards.
CAACTTTCAATCCCAGACTCTTTGAAAGTTGAGGTTTTAGGCCAGGTGCAGTGGCTCACGCCTATAATCCCAGCACTTTGGGAGGCTGAGGCGGGTGGATCACTTGAGGTCAGAAGTTCAAGACCAGCCTGGCCAACATGGTGAAACCCCTTTTCTACTAAAAAAGTGCAAAAATATTAGTCGGGCATGGTGGTGTGCGCCTGTAATCTCAGGTACTCGGGAGGCTGAGGCAGGAGAATCGCTTGAACCTGGGAGGTGGAGGTTGCAGTTAACCGAGATCATGCTATTGCACTCCAGCCTGGGCGACAGAGCAAGACTCCAAAAAAAAAGAAAGTTGAGATTTTAGAGAGTTATGCAGGATTCTGAATTCTTAATATTCTTTTGCTTTTTTGTTACTGAATATTTAAAAGTCTGAAGATTTCTTCAAATTGCTTAAAGCCTCTGAAAGAGCAGTTCACTTCTGTTAACTCAGATCCTTTTTATATTTAGAGTCTTAATGGACTGGGCGCAGTGGCTCACGCCTGCAATCTCAACACTTTGGGAGGCTGAAGCAGGCAGATCACTTGAGGGCGGGGGTTCGGGACCAGCCTGGCCAATAGGTGAAACCCTATCTCTACTAAAAATACAAAAATTAGCCAGGCGTGGCGGGCACCTGTAGTCCCAGCTACTTGGGAGGCTGAGGCAGGAGAATCGCTTGAACCTGGGAGGTGGAGGTTGCAGTGAGCGACAGAGCAAGACTCCATCTCAAAAAAAAAAAAGTCATAATGTGTATTTCTCCCTTTTTAGCAAATTATTTTCCTCTTCTAGGTTTAGAAGGAGGAAGCTAGGGAACATAATATTCAAGGGAATTTGTGAAATTCTGGACTAGACCAAATTGTGTCAGTGGCTCACGCCTGTAATTCCAACTTCAGGAGGCTAAGGTGAGAGGATCCTTTGAGTCCAGAGTTTGAAACTAGCCTGGGTAACATACGGAAACCCCATCTCCACCAAAAAAAAAAAAAAAAAGCCAGGCATGATGGCACATGCCTGTAGTCCCAGTTACTTGGGAGGCTGAGGAAGATTGTTTGGGCCTAGGAGGTCAGGGCCGCAGTGAGCTGAGATTGCACCACTGCACTCCAACCTGGGAAACAGTGAGACCTTGTCTGAAAATAAAAAAAGAATATGGTTTTGTTATAATAAATATAAAGTAACTTTTTTTTTTTTTTTTTGGAGATGGAATTTCGCTCTCGTTGGCTCACCTCAACCTCCGCCTTCTGGGTTCAAACAATTCTCCCGTTTCAGCCTCCCGAGTAGCTGAGATTACAGGCATGAACCACCACGCCTGGCTAATTTTTGTATTTTTAGTAGAGATAGGATTTTACCATGTTGGCTAGGCTGGTTTCAAACTCCTGACCTCAGGTGTTCTGCCTGCCTCAGCCTCCCAAAGTGCTGGGATTACAGTGTGAGTCACCGCGCCCTGCCCACACACTTATTTTTTAAAACTATATCCATGTCAGTGCTGTTTGGCAATAGAAACGAAAAAGAAAACCATATCCACAGTGATGCTTCTGTTTTACTCCAGACTACTCTAAGGGTTGTGTGGCTTATGAGACTTCATAGTGTTAAAATCTGTGGGTCTGTCTAGCTAATACCTTCCCCTCAAATGCCATCTGGTGACTTGTTCAGTTTTGTCCTGGGAAGCCAAGCCTGACTTAGGATATTCCTAGTTTAAAGAGCCTTGAGACCTTGGTTTGCTTTGGGAATATCCCTAGGACTTTGCATTATTTTTATTTTAATTTTATTTCAGAGACAGGGAGATAGAGTCTCACTCTGTCACCCAGGCTGGAGTTCAGTGGTGGGATTATAGTTCATTGTAACCTTGAACTCCTGTACTCAAGCAATCCTCCTGCCTCAGCCTCTCAAGTAGCTGAGACTACAGGCATGTACCACCATACCTGGCTAATTTTTTTTTTTTTCTTGCTACGGAGTTTCCCTTTATTGCCCAGGCTGGAGTGTAATGCCATGATCTCCGGTCACTGCAACCTCCGTCTCTCGGGTTCAAGTGATTCTCCTGCCTTAGACTCCTGAGTAGCTGGGATTACAGGCGTCCCCCACCATGCCTGGCTAATTTTTTTATTTTTGGTACAGACAAGGTTTCACTATGTTGGCCAGGCTGGTCTCGAACTCCTGACCTCAAGTAATCCACCTGCCTTGGCCTCCCAAAGTGCTGTGATTACAGGCATGAACCACCTCGCCTGGCCTAATTTTTAAATTATTTGTAGAGATGGAGTCTCATTAAGCTGCCCAGGCTTATCTAGAACTCCTGGCCTCAAGCAATCCCCCATCTTGGGCTCTCAAAGCACTGGGATTACAGGCTAGTTGCCTTTGCATTAAAAAAAAAAAAAAAAAATTATGTAGTCTTTGAGACCACCAGATGAAGAGAATGATCTCAAGGTTAGATCAGCCTGTGAATGGGAACTGTTGGCATGTGATTCTGATCTTTTATGTTACTGATGTAAGGTATAAGTATTGAGGCAACCCCAAACTATTTACTATATCAGTTTAATTAGAAAGTTAATTAGATTTAAATAGAAATGTTGACCTATGAGACCCTATATTCTTTGACTGTCACTGCCCCTCTCTGACTTCCACTTTTGCTGAAAGCAGGTGAGAGCTCTGCCTTACTTGGCACAAAGCACAGTGGGCTCTTGGCTGTTTCTCCCTGCAACCACCTTAGGAGGACTGTTGAGTTGTAGCTATCCTACCCTTCATCCCTTGCTCTTTTTTCCATATCATTTATCACCTCCAAATACTCATACTTATTATGTTTACTTTCATTGCCTGTCTTCCTAGAATGTTAGCTGTAGTGATCTTTTCTGTTTTGCCCAGTAATGCATTCTGAGTGCCTTAGAATAGTGGTTGGCACATAGCTAAAGGCATTCACTAAATACTTGTTGAATTAATGAATTTCTGAAATGTCTGATATTAATGCTTATACATACATAGCTTTACTCTTTACAAACTGCTTTGATTCATTTTGCAAATAATTTTGAGGACCTTCTACCTGCCAGGTACTTTTAGACACTGAGAATGCAAGGGTGATCAAAAACAGGTCTGGTGGAGACAGACATCAGCCATATAGTCCCACAAGTAAAAGTAAAATTGCAGCTGTGCTAAGTTTAGAAATGTCACAGCATGGTGCTCTGGAAACCTAATCTGGGATTCACATTTGTCACCCCTTTTGAGCCTCATATAACCTTATACCTTAAGGTAGCTAAATCGTGCATTGTCTTGAGGCACATAGTAGCTAACTGATTGGGTTACACATCTTAGGTGAACATGGATTATTTCACACTCCTTTATCATTTCATTGCCATTCACTTCCAAAACATCCTCCTCCTCCATCCTCACCTCCTCCCTGCCCCTACCCCTTGTCAGCACAGAGTCATCCATATAATAGCGAGTCTCTGGGGCTGGGGGATGACTGCTGTGAGAGATGGAATTCTTTGTAATTTCACAAAATGGTAGTTTGAATGGCTAATTAAAATATTTACATAGGGTCTTTATTTTGGAATGGATGTGAAGAAGGCATCTTATTTTAGATAATTCATTAAGCAAATATTATTGAGCACCTGTTATGTACCAGGCACTTTGCTGGACTCAGAGATAGAACTGTAAACAAGATGGACATGGTTTACAAATGGACAGGGTCTACATTCTCATAAGGGAGACACCTGGAAAGACAAGTTGACAGGCATAAAGAAAACAGTAATGAATTGTGTTAACTTCTAAGAAAGCAAGAGCTTTAACATAGAAAATGACAAGTCATTTCCTTTAGGTAGGGTGGGAAAGGACATTGAAGGTGAAGCCTAAAGGATGAGAAAGAGGGAATCATGTGAAGAGAGGCCACAAAAGTGTTCTAGATAAAGGCCCTGGGAAGATCAGAGGTGAAACTGGCTAGGTAGGGAAAGTTAACATGATGGGAAAATCCAAATAATGATTTAAAAATGCTTGAAGACAGGTATGGTAGTCCGAGATGTTCCAGACGCTGACGCAGGAGGATTGCTTGAGCCTGGGGGCTTGAGACCAGCCTGTTCAACATAATAAGACCTCCCAATCTCTTAAAAAAAAAAAAAGGCCGGGCTCAGTGGCTCACGCCTGTAATCCCAACATTTTGGGAGGCCAAGGTGGGCAAATCATCTGAGGTCAGGAGTTCCAGAGCAGCCTGGCCAACATGGTGAAACCCCATCTCTACTAAAAATACAAAATTTGCCTGGTGTGGTGGCCCACACCTGTAATCCCAGCTACTCAGGAGGCTGAGGCAGGAGAATCACTTGAACCTGGGATGTGGAGGTTTCAGTGAGCCGAGACTGCGCTATTGCACTCCAGCCTGGGCGACAAGAGTGAAACTCTGTCTCAAAAAACAAACAAAAAACCAAAACAAAACCACCTCTAAACTGAAAATTCTTACTCTGTTCTGATTGATAAAGCCAGTAAACAAGGGACAAGGGATATTAACCTGTTTCATTACCTTTCCTCTGAGTTTTTTAAACAGAACTCCTAGGATAAGGTGGCAATAACTTTTTTTTTGTTTTGATATCTGTGTGCCTTTATTAGCAGAGCCACTACTTGAGGGGGATGAAGCGGGAGGAGTGGGTGGCCCGGATGCCCAGCGGGCCGTGCTTCACGGGCTTATGAGTGGTGGAGAACTCGCCCAGGTAGTGGCTGATCATCTCTGGCTTGATCTCTACCTGGTTGAAGACGCCCTTGGGGTTGTAGACGCCCACCATGCTGCCCACCATCTCGGCCAGGATGATCATGTCCCGCAGATGCATCTTCACTTCCGGCTTCTCCATGGGCGGTGCTTCCTTCTTGGCCTTGCACAGGCGCTTCAGCAGCGAGTGCTGCTTCCGCCGCAGGCCGGGATTTAGCTGCTGCCGCTGCTGTGCACTGTATAGCTGCATCAGCTGCTCGTAGGACATGTCCAGCATCTGGTCCAGGTCCACGCCGTGGCTAGGTGAACTTGGGGAAGATATGTTGCTTCTACTGTACCTCTGCCATCTTGCTGGATCCTCAGAAAAGCGGCAATCATTATTTTTATTAAAAAATTTCTTTTATAGGCCGGGCGCGGTGGCTCACGCCTGTAATCCCAGCACTTTGGGAGGCCGAGGCGGGTGGATCACGAGGTCAAGAAATCGAGACCATCCTGGTCAACATGGTGAAACTCCGTCTCTACTAAAAATACAAAAATTAGTTGGGCATGGTGGCACGTGCCTGTAGTCCCAGCTACTCGGGAGGCTGAGGCAGGAGAATTGCTTGAACCCGGGAGGCGGAGGTTGCGGTGAGCCGAGATCGCGCCATTGCACTCCAGCCTGGGTAACAAGAGCGAAACTCCGTCTCAAAAAAAAAAAAAAAAAAAAAAATTTCTTTTATAGAATGATCCCTGTTTTTTTTACATTGTTAACTCCTATTTGCAGTGTTATATGCTTCCTTTGGAAGCAGGACTGCACCCTGGACAACATGGTGAAACCTTGTCGCTATAAAAATTGAAAGATTAGCCGGGCGCGGTGGCTCACGCCTGTAATCCCAGCACTTTGGGAGGCCGAGGCGGGTGGATCACGAGGTCAAGAGATCGAGACCATCCTGGTCAACATGGTGAAACCCCGTCTCTACTAAAAATACAAAAATTAGCTGGGCATGGTGGCACGTGCCTGTAGTCCCAGCTACTCGGGAGGCT
>PVKV010027473.1:0-26379 GCA_004027835.1 Alouatta palliata | reverse complement strand
AGCTTTCAGGCTTACAGAGGCCGCCAGGAGCTGGGCAGGATGGGAGTCCACAGAGGTTGCTGTGAGGTGAGGCAGGAAGGGGGTCTATAGCAGCCGGGAGGAAGAGCTGGGCCCGGAGAGGTGGACATGAAGACGTTCCGGGCCTGGAGAGGATGCCAGAAAGCCAACGCTGTGGCCGGGAGGGGCACCAGAAAGAATCGGCTTCGCCTGAGGGGGCCACTGGGAGGCCAGCGGCTTCGCCTGTGGACACAGGCTGCCACACAGGCAGGTGCTAGGCCTGAGTGGAAGCCACGGAGTGGCCACGTGCTGGGCCTAGAGGGTCCACTGGGAGGTGGAGGCGGAGGTGGAGGCTCAACCTGGAGGGGCCTAGCAGAGGCAGGTGCTGGGACTGCGGAGGCCGGGTCTGGAGAGGAAGATGTGGGCCTGGACAGGCTGCCAGGAGGCAGGAGCTGGCACGGGAGAGTCTGTGAAAGGTTTGAGCTGGGCCCAGACAGGCCAGTGCGAGGGAGGATCAGAGCCTTGATAGGGTCGAGGCCAGAGCGAGGGGAAAGCTGGGTCTGGAGAGGTTTGACAGAGGTGTGCGCTGGGCCCCAACGGGCCAGTGTGACAGAGGCCAAGGCCTGTGGATGCAGCCGGCAGGCAGGCAGGCAAAATCTTGTCCTGCGGAAGCTGGCGGCAGTCAGCAGCTGGTCCTGGGGAGGCCAGAGCTGGGCCCAGAGAGAACACTGTCAGGCGGTAGCTGGGCCTGTCAGGGCCACCGGGAGGCTGATGGTAGACCCGGAAAGGTCCACTTGAGGAAGCTTCAGGAGAACAGGAAAGGTTGCTGGGAGCTGGCCAGGAGCCGAGCAAAAGCAGGGTGCAGGGAGGCAGGGCGTGGGCCTGTGAGCATGGCCAAGAGGAAGATCTCCGCCTGGGGAGGCCACCAGAGTCTGGGCCTCCTGAAGAGGCTGACGGAAGTCAGGAGGTGGGCCTGGAGAAGCCCAAATCAGGACCCGATACCTGCGCCAGCCGAGGACAGCAGGACGAGGCCAGAGCTGGGCCAGCAGAAGCAGACACGAGGATGTTTGGGGACTGGAGATGCCTGTGAGGGAGGGAGCGGAGATGGGAGAGGCCACTGTGAGGCCTGGGCTGCATTGGCCTGGAGGGACTAAGTCGAGGGCCTGAGATTTTGGGCCTACAGTGGCCACTGGGAGTTGGGCAGGATCGGAGTCCACAGAGGTTGCTGCAAGGCGAGGCAGGAAGGTGTGCTTGTACACGCAGCCAGGAGGAAGAGCTGGGCCCCAAGAGACTGACATGAGGACAATCTGGGCCTGGTCGGGATGCCAGAAAGCGAATGCTAGACGCGGGAGGGCAGCCTGGAGACACCCACTTCGCCTGAGTGGGCCACTTGGAGGCTGGGGTAGGATAACAGGAGGCTCTGGATAACAGGAGGAGGATAACAGGAGGCTGTGGATAACAGGAGGAGGATAACAGGAGGCTGTGGATAACAGGAGGAGGATAACAGGAGGCTGTGGATAACAGGAGGAGGATAACAGGAGGCTGAGGAAAACAGGAGGAGGATAACAGGAGGCTGTGGATAACAGGAGGAGGATAACACGAGGAGCATAACAGGAGGCTGTGGTAAACAGGAGGAGGATAACAGGATGCTGTGGATAACATGGGGAGGATAACAGGACGCTGTGGATAACAGGAGGCGGGAGATGCGTCCGAGGGGCCCATTGGGAGGCAGTAGATGGCCCTGGAGGTGACCACATCAGGAAGTATTGTGCCAATGAGGGGCCGCCGGGAAGGCAGGAATTGGGACTGGAGAGGAAGAGTTCAGGATCCGATGCTTGGGCGAGCCGAGGCCGGCAGAAGGAGGCTGGAGCCGAGCCGGGAGAAGCGGACATGAGGACGTTTGGGGCCTGGACACACACTGGCAGGGCAGGAACCGACCCTGGAGAGGCCACCGTGACGCCTGGGCTGCATGGGCCTGGAGTACCTGAGCTTTCAGGCTTACAGAGGCCGCCAGGAGCTGGGCGGGAGTGGAGTCCACAGAGTTTGCTGCCAGGTGAGGCAGGAAGGGGGTCTATAGACGCAGCCGGGAGGAAGAGCTGGGCCCGGAGAGATGGACATGAAGACATTCCGGGCCTGGAGAGGATGCCAGAAAGCCAACGCTGTGGCTGGGAGGGCCACCAGAAGGAATCGGCTTGGCCTAAGGGGGCCACTGGGAGGCCAGCGGATTGGCCTGTGGACACAGGCTGCCACACAGACAGGTGCTAGGCCTGAGTGGAAGCCACGATGAGACCACGGGCTGGACCTAGAGGGTCCACTGGGAGGTGGAGGCGGAGGCGGAGGCTGGACCTGGATGGGCTTGCAGAGGCAGGTGCCAGGCCTGGGGAGGCCAGGTCTGGAAAGGAAGGTGTGGGCCTAGACAGGCTGCCAGGAGGCAGTAGCTGGCCCGGGAGAGTCTGTGAGAGGCATGAGCTGGGCCCAGACAGGCCGGTGCGAGGGAGGATCAGAGCCTTGATAGGCTCAAGGCCAGAGCGAGGGGAAAGCTGAGTCTGGAGAGTTTTGTCACAGGCATGTGCTTGTCCCCAACAGGCCAGTGTGACAGAGGCCAAGGCCTGTGGATGCAGCCGGGAGGCCGGCAGGCAGAAACTTGTCCTGGGGAAGCCGGTGGCAGTCAGCAGCTGGTCCTGGGGAGGCCAGAGCTGGGCCCATAGAATACACTGTCAGGCGGTAGCTGAGCCTGTCAGGGCCACCGGGAGGCTGATGGTAGACCCGGAATGTTCCACTTGAGGAAGCTTCAGGAGAACAGGAAAGGTTGCTGGGAGATGGCCAGGAGCCGAGGAAAAGCAGGCTGCAAGGAGGCAGGGCGTGGGCCTGTGGGCGTTCCAAGAGGAGGATCCCTGCCTAGGGACGCCACCAGAGGCAGGACCTCCTGGAGAGGCAGACGGAAGGCAGGAGCTCGGACTGGAGAGGCCCACTTCAGGACCTAATACATGGGCCAGCAGAGGCCAGCAGGAGGAGGCCAGAGCTGAGCCGGCAGAAGCAGACGCGAGGATGTTTGGGGCCTGGAGACGCTCGGGGAGGGAGGGATCGGAGCCTGGAGAGGCCACCTTAAGTCCTGGTCTGCATGGGCCTGGAGGGCCTGAATCGAGGTCCTGAGCTTTCGGGCCTTCAGAGGCCACAGGGAGTTGGGCAGGATCAGAGTCCACAGAGGTTGCTGCAAGGGGAGGCAGGAAGGTGGGTTTATAGATGCAGCCGGGAGGAAGAGCGGGGCCCCAAGAGGCTGACATGAAGACAATCTGGGCCTGGTCAGGATGCCAGGAAGCAAACGCTGGACACGGGAGGGCAGCCTTTAGCCACCCATTTTGCCTGAGTGGGCCACTGGGAGGCTGGGGGCTAGGACAACAGGAGGCTCTGGATAAGAGGAGGAGGATAACAGGAGGCTGTGGATAACAGGAGGAGGATAACAGGAGGCTGTGGATAACAGGAGGAGGATAACTGGAGGCTGTGGATAACAGGAGGAGGATAACAGGAGGAGGATAAAAGGAGGCTGTGGTTAACAGGAGGAGGATAACAGGACGCTGTGGATAACAGGAGGCGGGAGATGGGCCCGAGGGGCCCATTGGGAGGCACTAAATGTCCCCAGAGGGGTCCACGTCAGGACATTTTGTGCCAATGAGGGGCCGCCAGGAAGGCAGGAGCTGGGCCTGGAGAGGCCGACTTCAGGATCCGATGTTTCAGCCAGCTGAGGTTGGCAGAAGGAGGCCGGAGCCGAGCCGGGAGAAGCGGACACGAGGAAGTTTGGGGCCTGGCCACACCCTGGCAGGGCAGGAACCGACCCTGGAGAGGCCACCGTGACACCTGGGCTGCATGGGCCTGGAGGGCCTGAGCTTTCAGGCTTACAGAGGCCGCCAGGAGTTGGGCAGGATGGGAGTCCACAGAGATTGTTGTGAGGTGAGGCAAGAAAAGGGTCTATAGACGCAGCCGAGAGGAAGAGCTGGGCCCGGAGAGGTGGACATGAAGACGTTCCGGGCCCAGAGAGCATGCCAGAAAGCCAACGCTGTGGCCGGGAGGGCCACCAGAAGGAATCGGCTTGGCCTAAGGGGGCCTCTGAGAGTCCAGCGGCTTGCACTGTGGACACAGGCTGCCACACAGGCAGGTGCTAGGCCTGAGTGGAAGCCACGGTGAGGCCACGGGCTGGACCTAGAGGGTCCACTGGGAGGTGGAGGCGGAGGCGGAGGCTGGACCTGGATGGGCTTGCAGAGGCAGGTCCCGGGCCTACGGAGGCCAGGTCTGGAGAGGAAGGTGTGATCCTGGACAGGCTGCCAGGAGGCAGGAGCTGGCATGGGAGAGTCTGTGAGCGGCATGAGCTGGGCCCAGACAGGCCGGTGTGAGGGAGGATCAGAGCCTTGTTAGACTCGAGGCCAGAGCGAGGGGAAAGCGGTGTCTGGAGAGGTTTGCCAGAGGTGTGTGCTAAGCCCCAACGGGCCAGTGTGACAAAGGCCAAGGCCTGTGGATGCAGCTGGGAGGCAGGCAGGCAGAATCTTGTCCTGGGGAAGCCGGCGGCAGTCAGCAGCTGGTCCTGGGGAGGCCAGAGCTAGGCCCAGAGAGGACACTGTCCGGCGGTAGCTGGGCGTGTCAGGGCCACCAAGAGGCTGATGGTAGACCCGGAAAGTTCTACTTGAAGCTTCAGGAGAACAGGAAAGGTTTCCGGGCGGTGGCCTGGAGCCGAGCAAAAGCAGGCTGCAGGGAGGCAGGGCGTGGGCCTGTGGGCGTGGCCAAGAGGAAGATCCCCACCTGGGGAGGCCACCAGAGGCTGGGCCTCCTAGAGAGCCTGACGGAAGGCAGGAGCTGGGCCTGGAGAGGCCCACTTCAGGACCTGATACATGGGCCAGCTGAGGTCAGCAGGACAAGGCCAGAGCTGGGCCAGCAGAAGCAGACGCGAGGATGTTTGGGGCCTGGAGACGAACTGGTAGGGCAGGAGCCAAGCCTGGAGAGGCCACCATGAGGCCTGGGCTGCATGAGCCTGGAGGGCCTGAGTTGAGGGCCTGAGCTTTCGGGCCTACAGAGGCCACAGGGAGTTGGGCAGGATCAGAGTCCACAGAGGTTGCTGCAAGGCGAGGCATGAAGGTGGGTTTGTAGACGCAGCCGGGAGGAAGAGCTGGGTCCCAATAGGCTGACATGAAGACAATCTGGGCCTGGTCAGGATGCCACAAAGCGAACGCTGGACCCGGGAGGGCAGCCTTTAGCCACCCACTTCGCCTGAGTGGGCCACTGGGAGGCTGGGGGCTAGGATAACAGGAGGCTCTGGATAACAGGAGGAGGATAACAGGAGGCTGTCGATAACAGGAGGAGGATAACAGGAGGCTGTGGATAACAGGAGGAGGATAAGAGGAGGAGGATAACAGGAGGCTGTGGTTAACAGGAGGAGGATAACAGGAGGCTGTGGATAACAGGAGGCGGGAGATGGGCCCAAGGGGCCCATTGGGAGGCAGTAGATGTCCCCAGAGGGGTCCACGTCAGGACGTTTTGTGCCAATGAGGGGCCGCCGGGAAGGCAGGAGCTGGGCCTGGAGAGGCCGACTTCAGGATCCGATGCTTGGGCCAGCCGAGGCCGGCAGACGGAGGCCAGACCCGAGCCGGGAGAAGCGGACACGAGGACGTTTGGGGCCTGGACACACCCTGGCAGGGCAGGAATCGACCCTGGAGAGGCCACCGTGATGCCTGGGCTGCATGGGCCTGGAGGGCCTGAGCTTTCATGCTTACAGAGGCCACCAGGAGCTGGGCGGGAAGGGAGACTACAGAGGTTGCTGTGAGGTGAGGCAGGAAGGGGGTCTATAGACGCAGCCGGGAGAAAGAGCTGGGCCCGGAGAGGTGGACATGAAGACGTTCCGGGCCCGGAGAGGATGCCAGAAAGCCAACGCTGTGACCAGGAGGGCCACCAGAAGGAATCGGCTTGGCCTAAGGGGGCCACTGGGACGCCAGAGGCTTGGCCTGTGGACACAGGCTGCCACACAGGCAGGTGCTAGGCCTGAGCGGAAGCCACGATGAGACCACAGCCTGGACCTAGAGGGTCCACTGGGAGGTGGAGGCGGAGGCAGAGGCTGGACCTGAATGGGCTTGCAGAGGCAGGTGCCAGGCCTGGGGAGGCCAGGTCTCTAGAAGAAGGTGGGCCTGGACAGGCTGAAAGGAGGCAGTAGCTGGCCCGGGAGAGTCTGTGAGAGGCATGAGCTGGGCCCAGGCAGGCCGGTGCGAGGGAGGATCAGAGCCTTGATAGGCTCGAGGCCGGAGCGAGGGGAAAGCTGGGTCTGGAGAGGTTTGCCAGAGGCGTGTGCTTGTCCCCAGCAGGCCAGTGTGACAGAGGCCAAGGCCTGTGGATGCAGCCGGGAGGCCGGCAGGCAGAAACTTGTCCTGGGGAAGCCGGCGGCAGTCAGCAGCTGGTCCTGGGGAGGCCAGAGCTGGGCCCACAGAATACACTGTCAGGTGGTAGCTGAGCCTGTCAGGGCCACCGGGAGGCCGATGGTAGACCTGGAAAGTTCCACTTGAGGAAGATTCAGGCGAACAGGAAAGGCTGCCGGGAGTTTTCAAGGAACCGAGCAAAAGGAGGCTGCGGGGAGGCAGCTCCTGGGCCTGTGGGCGTAGCCAAGAGGAGGATCCCTGACTGGGGAGGACACCAGAGGCTGGGTCTCCCGGAGAGTCTGACGGGAGGCAGGAGCTGGGCCTGAGGGTGCCGTTGGGAGGCAGGAGGTGGCCCTGGAGTGGACCACGTGGGGACATTTTGTTCCGATGAGGGGCCGCTGGGAGGGCAGGAGCTGGTCCTGGAGAGGCTCACTTCAGGACCCGATGCCTGGGCCAGCCAAGGCCAGCAGGACGAAGCCAGAGCTGGACCGGCAGAAGCAGATGCGAGGATGTTTGGGGACTGGAGACGCCCTGGGAGAGCAGGAGCCGAGCCTGTAGAAGCCACAGTGAGACCTGGGCTGCATGAACCTGGAGGGCCTGAGTCGAGGGCCTGGGCTTTCAGGCCTACAGAGGCCACTGGGAGTTGGGCAGGAGCAGAGTCCACAGAGGTTGCTGCAAGGCGAGGCAGGAAGGTGGGTTTCTAGATGCAGCTGGCAGGAAGACCTGGGCCCCAAGAGTCTGACATGAAGACAACCTGGTCCCGGTCAGGATGCCAGAAAGCAAACGCTGGGCCCGGAATGGCAGCCTGGAGGCACCCACTTTGCCTGAGGGAGCCACTGGGAGGCTGGGGGCTAGGATAACAGGATGCTCTGGATAACAGTAGGAGGATAACAGGAGGCTGTGGATAACAGGAGGAGGATAACAGGAGGCTGTGGATAACAGGAGAATGGTAACAGGAGGCTGCGGATAACAGGAGGAGGATAACAGGACGCTGAGGATAACAGGAGGAGGATAACAAGACGCTGTGGATAACAGGAGGCAGGAGATGGGCCCGAGGGGCCCATTGGGATGCAGTAGATGGCCCCAGAGGGGACCACGTCAGGACGTTTTTATCCAATGAGGGGCCACCGGGAAGGCAGGAATTGGGCCTGGAGAGGCCGAGTTCAGGATCCGATGCTAGGCCCAGCCGAGGCTGGCGGGAGGAGTCCGGATCCGAGCCGGGAGAAGCGGACACGAGGACGTTTGGGGCCTGGACACACCCTGGCAGGGAAGGAACTGACCCTGGAGAGGCCACCGTGACGCCTGGGCTGCATGGGCCTGGAGGGCCTGAGCTTTCAGGCTTACAGAGGCCGACAGGAGTTGGGCGGGATGGGAGTCCACAGAGGTTGCTGCGAGGTGAGGCAGGAAGGGGGTCTATAGATGCAGCCGGGAGGAAGAGCTGGGCCCGGAGAGGTGGACATGAAGACGTTCCGGGCCTGCAGAGGATGCCAGAAAGCCAACGCTATGGCCGGGAGGGCCACCAGAAGGAATCGGCTTGGCCTAAGGGGGCCACTGAGAGTCCAGCGGCTTGGCCTGTGGACACAGGCTGCCACACAGGCAGGTGCTAGGCCTGAGTGGAAGCCACGGTGAGGCCACGGGCTGGACCTGGAGGGTCCACTGGGACGTGGAGGCAGAGGCAGAGGCTGGACCTGGATGGGCTTGCAGAGGCAGGTCCCGGGCCTACGGAGGCCAGGTCTGGAGAGGAAGGTGTGATCCTGGATAGGCTGCCAGGAGGCAGGAGCTGGAATGGGAGAGTCTGTGAGAGCCATGAGCTGGGCCCAGACAGGCTGGTGTGAGGGAGGATCAGAGCCTTGTTAGACTCAAGGCCAGAGCGAGGGGAAAGCGGTGTCTGGAGAAGTTTGCCAGAGGTGTGTGCTAGGCCCCAACGGGCCAGTGTGACAGAGGCCAAGGCCTGTGGATGCAGCCGGGAGGCAGGCAGGCAGAATCTTGTCCTGGGGAAGCCGGCGGCAGTCAGCAGCTGGTCCTGGGGAGGCCAGAGCTAGGCCCAGAGAGGACACTGTCAGGCGGTAGCTGGGCCTGTCAGTGCCACCGAGAGGCTGATGGTAGACCCGGAAAGTTCCACTTGAGGAAGCTTCAGGAGAACAGGAAAGGTTTCCGGGCAGTGGCCTGGAGCCGAGCAAAAGCAGGCTGCAGGGAGGCAGGGCGTGGGCCTGTGGGCGTGGCCAAGAGGAAGATCCCCACCTGGGGAGGCCACCAGAGGCTGGGCCTCCTAGAGAGTCTGACGGAAGGCAGGAGCTGGGCCTGGAGAGGCCCACTTCAGGACCTGATACATGGGCCAGCCGAGGTCAGCAGGACAAGGCCAGAGCTGGGCCGGCAGAAGCAGACGCGAGGATGTTTGGGGCCTGGAGACGCTCTGGGAGGGAGGGATCGGAGCCTGGAGAGGACACCTTGAGGCCGGGGCTGCATGAGCCTGGAGGGCCTGAGTCGAGGGCCTGAGCTTTCGGGCCTACAGAGGCCACAGGGAGTTGGGCAGGATCAGAGTCCACAGAGGTTGCTGCAAGGTGAGGCATGAAGGTGGGTTTGTAGACGCAGCCGGGAGGAAGAGCTGGGTCCCAAGAGGCTGACATGAAGACAATCTGGGCCTGGTCAGGATGCCAGAAAGCAAACGCGGGACCCGGGAGGGCAGCCTTTAGCCACCCACTTCGCCTGAGTGGGCCACTGGGAGGCTGGGGGCTAGGATAACAGGAGGCTCTGGATAACAGGAGGAGGATAAGAGGAGGCTGTGGATAACAGGAGGAGGATAACAGGAGGCTGTGGATAACAGGAGGAGGATAACAGGAGGCTGTCGATAACAGGAGGAGGATAACAGGAGGCTGTGGATAACAGGAGGAGGATAAGAGGAGGAGGATAACAGGAGGCTGTGGTTAACAGGAGGAGGATAACAGGACGCTGTGGATAACAGTAGGTGGGAGATGGGCCCGAGGGGCCCATTGGGAGGCAGTAGATGTCCCCAGAGGGGTCCACGTCAGGACGTTTTGTGCCAATGAGGGGCCGCCGGGAAGGCAGGAGCTGGGCCTGGAGAGGCCGACTTCAGGATCCGATGCTTGGGCCAGCCGAGGCCGGCAGAAGGAGGCCGGACCCGAGCCGGGAGAAGCGGACACGAGGACGTTTGGGGCCTGGACACACCCTGGCAGGGCAGGAACCGACCCTGGAGAGGCCACCGTGACGCCTGGGCTGCATGGGCCTGGAGGGCCTGAGCTTTCATGCTTACAGAGGCCACCAGGAGCTGGGCGGGATGGGAGTCCACAGAGGTTGCTGCGAGGTGAGGCAGGAAGGGGGTCTATAGACGCAGCCGGGAGGAAGAGCTGGGCCTGGAGAGGTGGACATGAAGACGTTCCGGGCCCGGAGAGGATGCCAGAAAGCCAATGCTGTGACCAGGAGGGCCACCAGAAGGAATCGGCTTGGCCTAAGGGGGCCACTGGGAAGCCAGGGGCTTGGCCTGTGGACACAGGCTGCCACACAGGCAGGTGCTAGGCCTGAGTGGAAGCCACGATGAGACCACGGGCTGGACCTAGAGGGTCCACTGGGAGGTGGAGGCGGAGGCGGAGGCTGGACCTGGATGGGCTTGCAGAGGCAGGTGCCAGGCCTGGGGAGGCCAGGTCTGGAGAGGAAGGTGTGGGCCTGGACAGGCTGAAAGGAGGCAGTAGCTGGCCCGGGAGAGTCTGTGAGAGGCATGAGCTGGGCCCAGGCAGGCCGGTGCGAGGGAGGATCAGAGCCTTGATAGGCTCGAGGCCAGAGCGAGGGGAAAGCTGGGTCTGGAGAGGTTTGCCAGAGGCGTGTGCTTGTCCCCAGCAGGCCAGTGTGACAGAGGCCAAGGCCTGTGGATGCAGCCGGGAGGCCGGCAGGCAGAAACTTGTCCTGGGGAAGCCGGCGGCAGTCAGCAGCTGGTCCTGGGGAGGCCAGAGCTGGGCCCACAGAATACACTGTCAGGCGGTAGCTGAGCCTGTCAGGGCCACCGGGAGGCCGATGGTAGACCTGGAAAGTTCCACTTGAGGAAGATTCAGGCGAACAGGAAAGGCTGCCGGGAGTTTTCAAGGAACCGAGCAAAAGGAGGCTGCGGGGAGGCAGCTCCTGGGCCTGTGGGCGTAGCCAAGAGGAGGATCCCTGACTGGGGAGGACACCAGAGGCTGGGTCTCCTGGAGAGTCTGAGGGGAGGCAGGAGCTGGGCCTGAGGGTGCCGTTGGGAGGCAGGAGGTGGCCCTGGAGTGGACCACGTGGGGATATTTTGTTCCGATGAGGGGCCGCTGGGAGGGCAGGAGCTGGTCCTGGAGAGGCTCACTTCAGGACCCGATGCCTGGGCCAGCCAAGGCCAGCAGGACGAAGCCAGAGCTGGACCGGCAGAAGCAGATGCGAGGATGTTTGGGGACTGGAGACGCCCTGGGAGAGCAGGATCCGAGCCTGGAGAGGCCACCGTGAGGCCTTGGCTGCATGGGCCTGGAGGGCCTGAGTCGAGGGCCTGAGCTTTCAGGCCTACAGAGGCCACTGGGAGTTGGGCAGGAGCAGAGTCCACAGAGGTTGCTGCAAGGCGAGGCAGGAAGGTGGGTTTCTAGATGCAGCCGGGAGGAAGAGCTGGGCCCCAAGAGCCTGACATGAAGACAACCTGGTCCCGGTCAGGATGCCAGAAAGCAAACTCTGGGCCCGGAAGGGCAGCCTGGAGGCACCCACTTTGCCTGAGGGAGCCACTGGGAGGCTGGGGGCTAGGATAACAGGATGCTCTGGATAACAGTAGGAGGATAACAGGAGGCTGTGGATAACAGGAGGAGGATAACAGGAGGCTGTGGATAACAGGAGAATGGTAACAGGAGGCTGTGGATAACAGGAGGAGGATAACAGGACGCTGTGGATAACAGGAGGAGGATAACAAGATGCTGTGGATAACAGGAGGCAGGAGATGGGCCCGAGGGGCCCATTGGGATGCAGTAGATGGCCCTGGAGGGGACCACGTCAGGACGTTTTTTGCCAATGAGGGGCCGCCGGGAAGGCAGGAGCTGGGCCTGGAGAGGTCGAGTTCAGGATCCGATGCTTGGCCCAGCCGAGGCTGGCGGGAGGAGTCCGGATCCGAGCCGGGAGAAGCGGACACGAGGACGTTTGAGGCCTGGACACACCCTGGCAGGGAAGGAACCATCCCTGGAGAGGCCACCGTGACGCCTGGACTGCATGGGCCTGGAGGGCCTGAGCTTTCAGGCTTACAGAGGCCGCCAGGAGTTGGGCGGGAGGGGAGTCCACAGAGGTTGCTGCGAGGTGAGGCAGGAAGAGGGTCTATAGACGCAGCCGGGAGGAAGAGCTGGGCCCGGAGAGGTGGACATGAAGAAGTTCCGGGCCCGGAGAGGATGCCAGAAAGCCAACGCTGTGGCCGTTAGGGCCACCAGAAGGAATCGGCTTGGCCTAAGGGGGCCACTGGGAGGCCAGCGGCTTGGCCTGTGGACACAGGCTGCCACACAGGCAGGTGCTAGGCCTGAGTGGAAGTCACGGTGAGGCCACGGGCTGGACCTAGAGGGTCCACTGGGTGGTGGAGGCGGAGGCGGAGGCTGGACCTGGATGGGCTTGCAGAGGCAGGTCCCGGGCCTACGGAGGCCAGGTCTGGAGAGGAAGGTGTGGTCCTGGAGAGTCTGCCAGGAGGCAGGAGCTGGCCCGGGAGAGTCCGTGAGAGGCATGAGCTGGGCCCAGGCAGGCCGGTGCGAGGGAGGATCAGAGCCTTGGTAGACTCGAGGCCAGAGCGAAGGGAAAGCGGTGTCTGGAGAGGTTTGCCAGAGGTGTGTGCTAGGCCCCAACGGGCCAGTGTGACAGAGGCCAAGGCCTGTGGATGCAGCCGGGAGGCAGGCAGGCAGAATCTTGTCCTGGGGAAGCTGGCGGCAGTCAGCAGCTGGTCCTGGGGAGGCCAGAGCTAGGCCCAGAGAGGACACTGTCTTGCGGTAGCTGGGCCTGTCAGGGCCACCGAGAGGCTGATGGTAGACCCGGAAATTTCCACTTGAGGAAGCTTCAGGAGAACAGGAGATGTTGCCGGGAGCTGGCCAGGAGCCAAGCAAATGCGGGCTGCAGGGAGGCATCGCGTGGGCCTGTGGGCGTGGCCAAGAGGAAGATCCCCACCTGGGGAGGCCACCAGAGGCTGGGCCTCCTAGAGAGTCTGACGGAAGGCAGGAGCTGGGCCTGGAGAGGCCCACTTCAGGACCTGACACATGGGCCAGCCGAGGCCAGCAGGACGAGGCCTGAGCTGGGCCAGCAGAAGCAGATGCGAGGATGTTTGGGGCCTGGAGACGCTCAGGGAGAGAGGGATCTGAGCCTGGAGAGGCCACGTTGAGGCCTGAGCTACACGGACCTGGAGAGCCTGAGTCGAGGGCCTGAGCTTTCAGGCCTACAGAGGCCACAGGGAGTTGGGCAGGATCAGAGTCCACAGAGGTTGCTGCAAGGCGAGGCAGGAAGGTGGGTTTGTAGATGCAGCCGGGAAGAAGAGCTGGGCCCCAAGAGGCTGACATGAATACAATCTGGGCCTGGTCAGGATGCCAGAAAGCGAACGCTGGACCCAGGAGGGCAGCCTGGAGGCACCCACTTCGCCTGAGTGGTCCACTGGGAGTCTGAGTCTAGGATAACAGGAGGCTCTGGATAAGAGGAGGAGGATAACAGGAGGCTGTGGATAAGAGGAGGAGGATAACAGGATTCTGTGGATAACAGGAGAAGGATAACAGGAGGCTGTGGATAACAGGAGGAGGATAAGAGGAGGCTGTGGATAACAAGAGGAGGATAACAGGAGGCTGTGGTTAACAGGAGGAGGATAACAGGAGGCTGTTGATAACAGGAGGAGGATAACATGAGGCTGTGGTTAACAGGAGGAGGATAACAGGATGCTGTGGATAACAGGAGGCAGGAGATGGGCCCAAGGAGCCCATTGGGAGGCAGTAGATGGCCCCGGAATGGACCACGTCAGGACGTTTTGTGCCAACGAGGGGCCGCCGGGAAGGCAGGAGCTGGGCCTGGAGAGGCCAACTTCAGGATCTGATGCTTGTGCCAGCCGAAGCCGGCGGAAGGAGGCCGGAGATGAGCCGGGAGAAGCGGACACGAGGACGTTTGGGGCCTGGTGACACCCTGGCAGGGCAGGAACCAACCCTGGAGAGGCCACCATGACGCCTGGGCTGCATGGGCCTGGAGGGCCTGAGCTTTCAGGCTTACAGAGGTCGCCAGGAGCTGGGCGGAAGGCTAGTCCACAGAGGTTGCTGCGAGGTGAGGCTGCAAGGGGCTCTATAGACGCAGCCGGGAGGAAGAGCTGGGCCTGGAGAGGTGGACATGAAGACGTTCCGGGCCCGGAGAGGATGCCAGAAAGCCAACGCTGTGGCCGTTAGGGCCACCAGAAGGAATCGGCTTGGCCTAAGGGGGCCACTGGGAGGCCAGCAGCTTGGCCTGCGGACACAGGCTGCCACACAGGCAGGTGCTAGGCCTGAGTGGAAGCCACGGTGAGGCCACAGGCTGGACCTAGAGGGTCCACTGGGAGGTGGAGGCGGAGGCGGAGGCTAGACCTGGATGGGCTTGCAGAAGCAGGTCCCAGGCCTGCGGAGGCCAGGCTTGGAGAGGAAGGTGTGGGCCTGGAGAGGCTGCCAGGGTGCAGGAGCTGGCCCGGGAGAGTCTGTGAGAGGCATGAGCTGGGCCAAGACAGGCTGGTGTGAGGGAGAATCAAAGCCTTGATAGGCTCGAGGCCGGAGCGAGGGGAAAGCTGGGTCTGGAGAGGTTTGCCAGAGGTGTGTGCTTGACCCCAGCAGGCCAGTGTGACAGAGGCCAAGGCCTGTGGATGCAGCCGGGAGGCCGGCAGGCAGAATCTTGTACTGGGGAAGCCGGCGGCAGTCAGCAGCTGGTCCTGGGGAGGCCAGAGCTGGGCCCAGAGAGGACACTGTCAGGTGGTAGCTGGGCCTGTCAGGGCCACCGGGAGGCCAATGGTAGACCTGGAAAGTTCCACTTGAGGAAGCTTCAGGCGAACAGGAAAGGCTGCCAGGAGTTTTCAAGGAACCGAGCAAAAGGAGGCTTCTTGGAGGCAGGGCCGGGGCCTGTGGGCATATCCAAGAGGAGGATCCCTGACTGCGGAGGACACCAGAGGCTGGGTCTCCCAGAGAGTCTGACGGGAGGCAGGAGCTGGGCCTGAGGGTGCCGTTGGGAGGCAGGAGGTGGCCCTGGAGTGGACCACGTGGGGACATTTTGTGCCGATGAAGGGCCGCTGGGAGGGCAGGAGCTAGTCCTGGAGAGGCCCACTTCAGGACCCGATGCCTGGGCCAGCCAAGGCCAGCAGGACGAAGCCAGAGCTGGAACGGCAGAAGCAGACGTGAGGATGTTTGGGGCCTGGAGATGCCCTCGGAGAACAGGAGCCAAGCCTGGAGAGGCCACCGTGAGGCCTGAGCTGCATGGGCCTGGAGGGCCTGAGTCGAGGGCCTGAGCTTTCAGGCCTACAGAGGCCACTGGGAGTTGGGCAGTAGCAGAGCCCACAGAGGTTGCTGCAAGGCGAGGCAGGAAGGTGGGTTTGTAGATGCTGCTGGGAGTAAGAGATGGGCCCCAAGTATCTGACATGAAGACAACCTGGGCCCGGTCAGAATGCCAGAAAACAAACGCTGGCCCTGGGATGGCAGCCTGGAGGCACCCACTTTGCCTGAGGGAGCCACAGGGAGGCTGGGGTCTAGGATAGTAGGACGCTCTGCATAACAGTAGGAGGATAACAGGAGGCTGTGGATAACAGGAGGAGGATAACAGGACACTGTGGATAACAGGAGGAGGATAACAGGACGCTGTGGATAACAGGAGGAGGATAACAGGATGCTGTGGATAACAGGAGGAGGATAACAAGAAGCTGTGGATAACAGGAGGCTGGAGATGGGCCCGAGCGGCCCATTGGGATGCAGTAGATGGCCCCGGAGGGGACCATGTCAGGACGTTTTGTTCCAATGAGGGTCCGCCAGGAAGGCAGGGGCTGGGTCTGGAGAGTCCGACTTCAGGATCCGATGCTGGGCCAGCCGAGGCCGGTGGGAAGAGGCCGGAGCCGATCCGGGAGAAGCAGACACGAGGACGTTTGGGGCCTGGAGACACACTGGCAGGGCAGGAACCAACCTTGGAGAGGCCACCATGACGCCTGGGCTGCATTGGCCTGGAGGGCCTGAGTCGAGGGCCAGAGCTGGGCCCCGACAAGATGACATCAAGACATATGGGTCCAGAGAGATTGCCAGAAAGCCAATGCTGGGCCTGGGAGGGCCTCCAGGAGGCACCCACTTCACCTGAGGGGGCCATTAGGAGGCCAGGAGCTGGACCTGTGGATACAGGCTGCCTCAGTGGCAGGAGCTGGGCCTGAGCGGAGGCCTTGGTGAGGCCACAAGCTGGGTCTGGAGTCTGCTGGGAGGCAGAGGATGGACCTGGGATGGCCTAGCACAGGCAGAAGCCAGGCCTGCAGATGCCGTGTCTGGGCAGGAAGCTGTGGGCCTGGACAGGCTGCTGGAAGGCAGGAGTTGGCCCAGGAGAGTCTGTGAGAGGCATGAGTTGGGTCCAAACAGGCTGGTGCGAGGGAGGACATGGGCCTGTAGACACAGCCGGGATGCAGGCAGGAACGTGACCTGGGGGAGCTACCAGCAGGCAGCAGCTGGTCCTGGGGAGACTGCAGGGAGTCCAGAGCTGGGCCCAGAGAGGCCACTGTCAGGCAGTAGCTGCGAGGCGAGGCAGGAAGGGGGTCTATAGACGCAGCCGGGAGGAAGAGCTGGGCCCGGATAGGTGGACATGAAGACGTTCTGGGCCCGGAGAGGATGCCAGAAAGCCAACGCTGTGGCCGGGAGGGCCACCAGAAGGAATCGGCTTGGCCTAAGGGGGCCACTGGGAGGCCAGCAGCTTGACCTGTGGACACAGGCTGCCACACAGGCAGGTGCTAGGCCTGAGTGGAAGCCATGGTGAGGCCACGGGCTGGGCCTAGATGGGCCTAGCAGAGGCAGGTGATGGGCCTGCGGAGGCCGGGTCTGGAGAGGAAGCTGTGGGCCTGGACAGGCCTCTGAGAGGCAGGAGCTGGCCTGGGAGAGTCTGTGAGAGGCATGAGCTGGGCCCAGACATGCCGGTGCGAGGGAGGATCAGAGCCTTGCTAGGCTCGAGGCCAGCGGGAGGGGAAAGCTGGGTCCGGAGACATTTGCCAGAGGCGTGTGCTGGGCCCCAACGGGCCAGTGTGACAGAGGCCAAGGCCTGTGGATGCAGCCGGGAGGCAGGCAGGCAGAATCTTGTCCTGGGGAAGCCGGCGGCAGTCAGCAGCTGGTCCTGGGGAGGCCAGAGCTAGGCCCAGAGAGGATACTGTCAGGCGGTAGCTGGGCCTGTCAGGGCCACCAGGAGGCCAATGGTAGACCTGGAAAGTTCCACTTGAGGAAGCTTCAGGTAAACAGGAAAGGCTGCTGGGACCTGGCCAGGAGCCGAGCAAAAGCAGGCTGCAGGGAGGCAGGGCGTGGGCCTGTGGTCGTGTCCAAGAGGAGGATCCCTGCCTGGGGAGGTCACCAGAGGCTGGGCCTCCTGGAGAGGCTGACGGGAGGCAGGAGCTGGGCCTGGAGAGGCCCACTTCAGGACCCGATGCTTGGGCCAGCCAAGGCCAGCAGGACGAGGCCAGAGCTGGGCCGGCAGAAGCAGACGCGAGGATGTTTGGGGCCTGGAGACGAACTGGTAGGGCAGGAGCCAAGCCTGGAGAGGCCACCGTGAGGCCTGGGCTGCATGGGGCTGGAGGGCCTGTGTCGAGGCTCTGAGCTTTCGGGCCTACAGAGGCCACTGGGAGTTGGGCAGGATCGGGGTCCACAGAGGTTGCTGCAAGGCGAGGCATGAAGGTGGGTTTGTAGACGCAGCAGGGAGGAAGAGTTGGGCTTCAAGATGCTGACATGAAGTCAATCTGGGCCCGGTCAGGATGCCAGAAAGTGAACGCTGGGCCCGGGATGGCAGCCTGGAGGCACCCACTTTGCCTGAGTGGGCCACTGGGAGGCTGGGGGCTAGGATAACAGGAGGCTCTGGATAACAGGAGGCTGTGGATAAAAGGAGAAGGATAATAGGAGGCTGTGGATAACAGGAAGAGGATATCAGGAGGCTGTGGATAACAGGAGGAGGATAACAGGAGGCTGTGGATAACAGGAGGAGGATAACAGGAGGCTGTGGATAACAGGAGTAGGATAACAGGACGCAGTGGATAATAGGAGGCAGGAGCTGGGCCCAAGGGGCCCATTGGGAGGCAGTAGATGGCCCTGGAGGGGACCACGTCAGGACGTTTTGTGCCAAAGTGGGGCCGCCAGGAAGGCAGGAGCTGTGCCTGGAGAGGCCGACTTCAGGATCCGATGCTTGTTCCCGCTGAAGCCGGCAGAAGGAGGCCGGAGCCGAGCCGGGAGAAGCGGACACGAGGACTTTTGGGGCCTGGAGACACCCTGGCAGGGCAGAAACCGACCCTGGAGATGCACCGTGATGCCTGGGCTGCATTGGCCTGGTTGGCCTGAGTCGAGGGCCTGAGCTTTTGGGCTTACAGAGGCCGCCAGGAGCTGGGCGGGAGGGCAGGCCACAGAGGTTGCTGCGAGGCGAGGCAGGAAGGGGGTCTATAAGACTCAGCCGGGAGGAAGAGCTGGGCCCGGAGAGGTGGACTTGAAGACATTCCGGGGCCCGGAGAGGATGCCAGAAAGCCAACGCTGTGGCTGGGAGTGCTACCAGAAGGAATCGGCTTGGCCTAAGGGGGCCACTGGGAGGCCAGCGGCTTGGCCTGTGGACACAGGCTGCCACACAGGCAGGTGCTAGGCCTGAGTGGAAGCCACGGTAAGGCCACGGGCTGGGCCTAGAGGTTCCACTGGGAGGTGGAGGCGGAGGCGGAGGCTGGACCTGGAGTGGCCTAGCAGAGGTAGGTGCTGGGCCTGCGGATTGCCGGGTCTAGAGAGAAAGCTGTGGGCCTGGACAGGCTGCCGGGAGGCAGGAGCTGCCCCATGAGAGTTCGTGAGAGGCATGAGCTGGGCCCAGACATGCCGGTGTGAGGGAGGATCAGAGCCTTGCTAGGCTCGAGGCCAGGGTGAGGGGAAAGTTGGGTCTGGAGAGGTTTGCCAGAGGCATGTCCTGGGCCCCAACGGGCCACTGTGACAGAGGCCAAGGCCTGTGGACGCAGCCGGGAGGCAGGCATGCAGAATCTTGTCCTGGGGAAGCCAGCGGCAGTCAGCAGCTGGTCCTGGGGAGGCCAGAGCTGGGCCCAGAGAGGACACTGTCAGGCGGTAGCTGGGCCTGTCAGGGCCACCCGGAGGCCAATGGTAGACCAGGAAAGTTCCACTTGAGGAAGCTTTAGGCGAACAGGAAAGGCTGCCAGGAGCTGGTCAGGAACCGAGCAAAAGGAGGCTGTGGGGAGGCAAGGCGTGGTCCTGTGGGCATAGCCAAGAGGAGGATCCCCACCTGGGGAGGCCACCAGAGGTTGGGCCTCCCAGAGAGGCAGACTGGAGGCAGGAGCTGGGCCTGAAGGTGCCGTTGGCAGGCAGGAGCTGGCCCTGTAGAGGACCACGTGGGGACATTTTGTGCCCATGAGGGGCCGCTGGGAGGGCAGGAGCTGGGCCTTGAGGGGCCCACTTCAGGACCTGATACCTGGACAGGCCAGCAGGATGAGGCCAGAGCTAAGCCGGCAGAAGCAGACGCGAGGATGTTTTGGGCCTGGAGATGCCCTGGGAGGGCAGGAGCTGAGCCTGGAGAGTCCACCATGAGGCCTGGGCTACATAGGCCTGGAAGGCCTGAGTTGACCGCCTGAGCTTTCGGGCCTACAGAGGCTACTGGGAGCTGGGAAGAAGCGGAGTCCACAGAGGTTGCTGCAAGGCGAGGCAGGAAGGTGGGTTTGCAGACACAGCCGGGAGGAAGAGCTGGGCCCCAAGAGGCTGACATGAAGACAATCTGGGCCCGGTGAGGATGCCAGAAAGTGAACACTGGGCCCAGGAGGGCAGCCTGGAGGCACCCACTTCGCCTGAGGGGGCCACTGGGAGGCTGGGGGCTAGGATAACAGGAGGCTCTGTATAACAGGAGGCTGTGGATAACAGGAGGAGGATAACAGGAGGCTGTGGATAACAGGAGGAGGATAACAGGAGGCTGTGGATAACAGGAGGAGGATAACAGGTCACTGTGAATAACAGGAGGGGCATAAAAGGACGCTCTGGATAACAGGAGGCAGGAGCTGGGCCCGAGGAGCCCATTGGGAGGCAGTAGATGGCCCCGGAGGGGACCACCTCAGAACGTTTTGTGCCAATGAGGGGCCGCCGGGAAGGCAGGAGCTGGGCCTGGACAGGCCGACTTCAGGATCCGATGCTTGGGCCAGCCGGGGCCGGCTGGAGGAGGCCAGAGCCGAGCCTGGAGAAGCAGACACGAGGACGTTTGGTGCTGGAGACACCCTGGCAGGGCAGGAGCCAACCCTGGAGAGGCCACCGTGACGTCTGGGCTGCATGGGCCTGGAGGGCCTGAGTCAAGGGCCTGAGTTTTCGGGCTTACAGATGCTGCCAGGAGCTGGGTGGGTGGGGAGTCCACAGAGGTTGCTGCGAGGTGAGGCAGGAAGGTGGGTTTGTAGACGCAGCCAGGAGGAAGAGCTGGGCCCGGAGAAGTGGATGTGAAGACATTCCGGGCCCAGAGAGGATGCCAGAAAGCCTATGTTGTGGCCGGAAGGGCCACCAGAAGGAATCGGATTGGCGTACGGGGGCCACTGGGAGGCCAGCGGCTTGGCCTGTGGACACAGGCTGCCACACAGGCAGGTGCTAGGCCTGAGTGGAAGCCATGGTGAGGCCACGGGCTGGGCCTAGAGGGTCCACTGGGAGGTGGAGGTGGAGGCGGAGGCTGGACCTGGAGGGGCCTAGCAGAGGCAGGTGCTGGGCCTGCAGAGGCCAGGCCTGGAGAGGAAGCCGTGGGCCTGGACAGGCCGCCGGGAGGCAGTAGCTGGCCCGGGAGAGTCTGTGAGAGGCATGAGCTGGGCCCAGACAGGCCAGTGCGAGGGAGGATCAGAGCCTTGCTAGGCTCGAGGCCAGGGCGAGGGGAAAGTTGGGTCCGGAGAGGTTTACCAGAGGTGTGTGCTGGGCCCCAACGGGCCAGTGTGACAGAGGCCAAGGCCTGTGGATGCAGCTGGGAGGCAGGCAGGCAGAATCTTGTCCTGGGGAAGCTGGCGGCAGTCAGCAGCTGGTCCTGGGGAGGCCAGAGCTGGGCCCAGAGAGGACACTGTCAGGCAGTAGCTGGGCCTGTGAGGGCCACCGGGAGGCCGATGGTAGACCCAGAAAATTCCACTTGAGGAAGTTTCAGGCGAACAGGAAATGCTGCCGGGAGCTGGCCAAGAGCCGAGCAAAAGCAGGCTGCGGGGAGGCAGGGCATGGGCCTGTGGGCATGGCCAAGTGGAAGATCCCCACCTGGGGAGGCCACCAGAGGCTGTGCCTCCTCGAGAGGCTGACGGGAGGCAGGAGCTGGGCCTGGAGAGACTCACTTCAACACCCAATGCTTGGGCCAGCCGAGGCCAGCAGGACGAGGCCAGAGCTGGGCCCGCAGAAGCAGACGCGAGGATGTTTGGCTCTTGGATATGCCATGGGAGGGCAGCAGCAGAGCCTGGAGAGGCCACTGTGAGGCCTGGGCTGCATGGGCCTTGAGGGCCTGAGTCGAGGGTCTGAGCTTTCGAGCCTACAGAGGCCACTGGGAGTTGGGCAGGATCGGAGTCCACAGAGGTTGCTGCAAGGCAAGGCAGGAAGGTGGCTTTGTAGACGCAGCCGGGAGGAAGAGCTGGGCCACAAGAGGCTGACATGAAGTCAATCTGGGCGCAGTCAGGATGCCAGAAAGCGAACTCTGGGCCCGGGAGGGCAGCCTGGAGGCACCCACTTCGCCTGAGTGGGCCACTGGGAGGCTGGGGTCTAGGATAACAGGAGGCTGTGGATAACAGGAGGAGGATAACAGGAGGCTGTGGATAACAGGAGGAGGATAACAGGACGCTGTGGATAACAGGAGGCAGGAGCTGGGCCCGAGGGGCCCATTGCGAGGCAGTAGATAGCCCCAGAGGGGACCATGTCAGGACGTTTTTTGCCAATGAGGTGCCACGGGGAAGGAACGAGCTGGGCCTGGAGAGGTCGACTTCAGGATCCGATGCTTGGGCCAGCTGAGGCCGGCGGGAGGAAGCCAGAGCCAAGCTGGGAGAAGCAGACACGAGGACTTTGGGGCCTGGAGACACCCTGGCAGGGCAGGAACCGACCCTGGAGAGGCCACCGTAATGCCTGGGCTGCATTGGCCTGGAGGGCCTGAGTCGAGGGCCAGAGCTGGGCCCCGACAAGATGACATCAAGACATTCTGGGTCCGGAGAGATTGCCAGAAAGCCAATGCTGGGCCTGGGAGGGCCACCAGGAGGCACCCACTTCACCTGAGGGGGCCACTAGCAGGCCAGGAGCTGGGCCTGTGGATACAGGCTGCCTCAGTGGCAGGAGCTGGGCCTGAGCGGAGGCCATGGTGAGGCCACGAGCCAGGTCTGGAGTCCACTGGGAGGCAGAGCATGAACCTGGATGGGCCTAGCACAAGCAGAAGCCAGGCCTGGGGAGGCCGTGTCTGGGCAGGAAGCTGTGGGCCTGGACAGGCTGCTGGGAGGCAGGAGCTGGCCCAGGATAGTCTGTGAGAGGCATGAGTTGGGTCCAGACAGGCTAGTGCGAGGGAGGACGTGGGCCTGTGGACACAGCCGGGAGGCAGGCAGGATCGTGACCTGGGGGAGCTACCAGCAGGCAGCAGCTGGTCCTGGGGAGGCTGCGGGGAGTCCAGAGCTGGGCCCGGAGAGGCCACTGTCAGGCAGTAGCAAGACCTGTCAGGGCCACCGGGAGACAGACTTTAGGCCAGGAAAGTCCCACTTGAGGATGCCTTGGACCGACAGAGGAAAGACCACCAGGAGCTGGCCAGGAGCTGAGCCAAAAGAGGCAGCAGGGAGGCAGGGTGTGGGCCTGTGGGTGTGTCCAAGAGGAGGAGCCCTGCCTGGGAGGCCACCAGAGGCTGGTCCTCCAGTAGAGGCTGACAGAAGGCAGGAACTGGGCCCAAGGGGGCGGTTGGGAGGCAGGAGCTTGCCCCCAAGGGGCCCTCGTGAGGACGTTCTGTGCCCATGAGGGGCTCCCGGGAGGGCAGGAGCCGAGCCTGGAGAGGCCACTGTGAGGCCTGGGCTGGGTGGGCCTGGAGGGCCTGAAGTCGATGGCTTGAGCTTTCGGGCCTACAGAGGCTGCCGGGAGCTGGGCAGGAAGGGCGTCCACAGAGGTTGCTGTGAGGCGAGACAGGAAGGGGGTCTATAGACGCAGACGGAGGAAGAGCTGGGCCCCGAGAGGTGGATGTGAAGATATTCCGAGAGTGGAGAGGATTCCAGAAAGCCAACGCTGGGCCCAGGAAGGCCGCCAGGAGGAATTGGCTTGGCCTAAGCGGGCCACTGGGAGGCCAGCAGCTTGGCCTGTGGACACAGGCTGCCACAAAGGCAGGAGCTGGGCCTGAGCAGAAGCCACTGTGAAGCCACTGGTTGGGCCTAGAGGGTCCACTGGGAAGTGGAGGCGGAGGCTGGACCTGGAGGGGCCTAGCACAGGCAGGTGCTGGGCCTGCGGAGGCTGGGTATGGAGAGGAAGATGTGGGCCTGGACAGGCCGCTGGGAGGCAGGAGCTGGCCCGGGAGAGTCTGTGAGAGGCATGAGCTGGGCCCAGACAGGCCGGTGCAAGGGAGGATCAGAGCCTTGCTAGGCTCAAGGCCAGGGTGAGGGGAAAGCTGGGTCCAGAGAGTTTTGCCAGAGGCGTGTGTTGGGCCCCAACGGGCCAGTGTGACAGAGGCCCAGGGCCTGTGGACACAGCTGGGAGGCAGGCAGGCAGAATCTTGTCCTGTGGAAGCCGGCGGCAGTCAGCAGCTGGTCCTGGGGAGGCCAGAGCTGGGCCCAGAGAGGACACTGTCAGGCGGTAGCTGGGCCTGTCAGGGCCACCAGGAGGCTGATGGTAGACCCGGCAAGTTCCACTTGAGGAAGCTTCAGGCAAACAGGAAAGGCTGCTGGGAGCTGGCCAGGAGCCGAGCAAAAGGAGGCTGTGGGGAGGCAGGGCATGGGTCTGTGGGCATGGCCAAGAGGAGAATCCCCGCCTGGGGAGGCCACCAGAGTCTGGGCCTCCCGAAGAGGCTGACGGGAGGCAGGAGCTGGTCCCGGAGGGGACCACGTGGGGACGTTTTGTGCCCATGAGGAGCCGCTGGGAGGGCAGAAGCTGGGCCTGGAGAGGCCCACTTCAGGACCTGATGCTTGGGCCAGCCGAGGCCAGCAGGATGAGGCCAGAGCTGGGTTGGCAGAAGCAGACGCGAGGACGTTTGGGGCCTGGAGATGCCCTGTGAGGGCAGGAGCCGAGCCTGGAGAGGCCACCGTGAGGCATGGATGCAGCCACGAGGAAGAGTTGGGCCCCAAGAGGCTGACATGAAGACAATCTGAGCCCAGTCAGGATGCCAGAAAGCAAATGCTGGGCCCGGGATGGCAGCCTGGAGGCACCCACTTCACCTGAGGGGGCCACTGGGAGGCTGGGGGCTAGGATAACAGGAGGCTCTGGATAACAGGAGGAGGATAACAGGAGGCTGTGGATAACAGGAGAAGGATAACAGGAGGCTGTGGATAACAGGAGGATTATAACAGGAGGCTGTGCATAACAGGAGGCTGTGGATAACAGGAGGAGGATAATAGGATGCTGAGGATAACAGGAGACTGTGGATAACAGGAATCAGGAGCTGCACGCGAGGGGCTCATTGGGAGGCAGTAGATGGCCCTGGAGGGGACCACATGAGGACATTTTGTGCCCATGAGGGGCCGTTGGGAAGGCAGGAGCTGGGCCTGGAGAGGCCGACTTCAGGACCCGATGCTTGGGCCAGCTGAGGCCAGCGGGAGGAGGCCGGAACCGAGCCGGGAGAAGTGGACACGAGGATGTTTCGGGCCTGGAGACACCCTGGCAGGGCAGGAACCGACCCTGGAGAGGCCACAGTGAGGCCTGGGCTGCGTGAGCCTGGAGTGCCTGAGTTGAGGGCCTGAGGTTTCGGGCTTACAGAGGCCACCAGGAGCTTGCTGGCAGGGGAGTCCACAGAGGTTGCTGCCAGGCGAGGCAGGAAGGGGGTCTATAGATGCAGCCGGGAGGAAGAGCTAGGCCCTGAGAGGCGGACATGAAGAAGTTCCGGGCCCGGAGAGGATGCCAGAAAGCCAACGCTGTGGCTGGGAGGGCCGCCAGAAGGAATCGGCTTGGCGTAAGGGGGCCACTGGGAGGCCAGCGGCTTGGCCTGTGGACACAGGCTGCCACACACGCAGGTGCTGGGCCTGAGCAGAAGCCACGGTGAGGCCACGGGCTGGGCGTGGAGGGTCCACTGGGAGGTGGAGGCGGAGGTGGAGGCTGGACCTGGAGCCGGGTCTGGGGAGGCCAGGCCTGGAGAGGAAGCTGTGGGCCTACACAGGCCACCAGGAGGCAGGAACTGGCCCGGGAGTGTCCGCTAGAGGCATCAGCTAGGCCCAGACAGGCCAGGGCGAGGGAGGACCAGAACCTTGCTAGGCTCGAAGTCAGGGCGAGGAGAACGCTGCATCTGGAGAGGTTTGCCAGGGGCTTGAGCTGGGCCCCAGTGGGCCAGTGTGAGGGACGCCCTGGGCCTGTGGACTCAGCCGGGAGGCAGGCAGGCAAAATCTTGTCCTGGGGAGGCCGGTGGCAGCCAGCAGCTGGTCCTGGGGAGGCTGCAGGGAGGCCAGAGGTGTGTCCGGAGAGGACACTGTCAGGTTGTAGCTGGGCCTGTCAGGGGCACCGGGAGGCAGACAGTAGACCCGGAAAGTTCCAGTTGCAGAAGCTTCAGGCCCACAAGAAAGGCTGCTGGGAACTGGCCAGGAGCCGAGCCCAAAGAGGCTGCCAGGAGGCAGGACATCAGCCTGTGGATGCGGCCAGGAGGAGGAGACCCACTGGGGAGGCTGCCAGGGGGGAGGCAGAGGCTGGGCCTCCCAGAGAGGCTGACAAGAGGCAGGAGCTGGGCCCGAGGCGGCCACTGGGAGGCAGGTGGTGGCCCTGGAGGGGTCCACGGGAGGACTTTTTGCGCCCATGAGGGGCCGCCGGGATTGCAGGAGCTGGTCCTGGAGAGGCAGACTTCAGGACCCGATGCTTGGGGCGGCCAAGTCTGGCAGGAGGAGGCTGGAGCTGGGCTGGGAGAAGCCGATGCCAGGATGTTTAGGGCCTGGAAACATCCTGGGAGGGCAGGAAAGCCTGGAGAGGCACTGTGAGGCTTTGGCTGGGTCGTCCTGGAGGGCCTGAGTGGAGGGCCTAAGCTTTTGGGCCTAGAGAGGCCTCTCGGAGCTTGGCAGGAACCAAGCCAAAAGTGGATGCAGGGAGGCAGGGCGTGGGCCTATGGTCGCAGCCAAGAGGAGGAGTCCTGCCTGGGGAGGCCGCCAGAGGCTGGTCCTCCCAGAGAGGCTGACAGGAGGCAGGAGCTGGCACTGTTGTGGCCCACGTGAGGACGTTTTGTGCACATGAAGGGCTGCCAGGAGGGCAGGAAGTGGGCCTGGAGAGGCTGACTTCAGGACCGGAAGCTTTGGCCGGCTGAGGCTGGTGGGAGGAGGCCAGAGCCGGGCTGGGAAAAGCCGACTTGAGGTCTGTTTCGGCCCTGGAGATGCCCTGGGAGTGCAGGAGGTGAGCCTGGGGCGGCCACCATTAGGCATGTGCTGGGTGGGCCTGGGGGGCCTGAGTTTTTGGGCCTACAGAGTCCCCCCCACCAGGAGCTGGGCAGGAGCGGAGTCCACAGAGGTTGCTGCAAGGTGAGGAAGGAAGGTGCATGTAGACGCAGCCTGGAGGAAGAGCTGGGCCCCAAGAAATGGACATGGAGACATTCTATGCCTGGAGAGGATGCCAGAAAGTTAACGCTTGGCCAGGGAGGGCGGCCCAGAGGCACCGGCTTGGCCTGAGGGGGCCACTGGGAGGTGGGGGCTGGGCCTGTG